>OVAY01001591.1:0-25349 GCA_900406395.1 Kernera saxatilis | reverse complement strand
TTTTTTTTTTTTTTTTTTGTATAAAGTCTATTGAAGAAAACAAATTGGTTTGCAATTTCTTAGATCTTGAAAAAGCTCTATTTATAGAACTCTTGATGTTGGGATTGAACACATAAATCCCATAATTTTACTTCCAAACAATCTCAACGTTTTATGCAATTTTTTTTATAAAAAAGATTTCTTACCATAATTTGCTTTTCATAGTTATTAAAAAGATAATATTTATACTGATACCAAAAAAAGATAAATATTTTTATGTAAAAAAAAAAGAAGATAATATTTATACTACGTTCCATAAACTTGCACCAATTGTTTATGGTAAAAAATCTTTAAAAACAAAATTTGCATAAAATGTTGAGATTATTTTGGAAGTAAAATAATGAGATTAATGTGTTCAGTCCCAACATTGTATCATATATTGTTGTTTATAGATGATTTGGTGAAAGTTTATGGAATGTAGTATATGTAGTCAAATCATCTCATAGTCAAATTAATTAATCGTAAATGGATACAAATTGTATTATGTATTAACTGTTGGAAATTTTATTTCTTTTAAGAAATTCACAAACCAAAATTTTAAAATTATAAAAATGTGTTTGACTGAGAAGTTGAACAGAAATCATATATAAAAGTAGGTTTTTGGTCTTACCCTATTGATCTATTTGGCACCCTTCTTTTTTAGTTTTTGTTTTCATATAGTTTAGTAATCATATATAGTAAAACTTTTATAACTTAATAAACACATAATTTAAGATATTTTAAATTGATAAACATATGTATCTGAAACATAGCTAGTCCAATTTCAATATGTTGTTAACATATACTTTATTGCGATTGCCGAAATTATTAATTTTAATTTCAAATTTGTGCTTATCATTTTTATAAGCGTATTCATTTAAACATTTTGATATAACATTACTTGAATGAAAAATTTTAAAATCTTATATGGACTTTTGGAAAAAACAAATTCACTTATTCAGTAAGTTCATGTATTGAATAGAAACCAACAATATATCATTATGGTTAATACAATAAAACTTCTATAAATTAATAGTATCGGGACAGTGATATTTTATTAATTTATCGATCTATTAATTTATAGATATATTATTGAACCAAAAATTCACTTCGAGACCGAAGAAATCTATTGATTTATCGAGATATTAATTGATCGATTATTAATTTATAGAGATTCTATTGTATATCATGAATGGTAGGTCGTTGTTATCAGTACGTCACTGGCGGTTAGTCATTATGACCGGTTTATTATCAACCGATAGTCATTATCATCAGTTCTATATTAATGATAGACTTTGATCTAGATAAACATAAGATTCAGAACTATCTAGAATCCCGATTTATAAGATCGGTGTTGACGTGTCGGTCATAATCCTAAAGGAAACAAGGGTTCGATATGACCTTATAAATAAAGAGGTCCCAGAACATAAAAAGGAAGAGCTACATTTTCCCTAGCAACAACAACCGAGAATCTAACAACTCCGACCTACGCTCTACGACTTACGACCGGCAATCGACGACCAACAAAATAATCTAATAACAGTTTCTTATATCGATTCGTTGTAACTAAAGACTGTTATAAAATCAAACTCGTTGGTCAATAATGAAAATCTCTTTGCATTACTTCCGTATAATTGTCTACGTGCGAACCTACTAAAATTTATCCAAACATGGACCAAAATAATATATCTCTGTAAATTAATAAACATCAATTTATTAATTAATTAATATCTTTATAGAGGTTTGACTGTATATAACAATTAATTAACGCTTTCAAAGTGTATGATACACCAATACTCTATAACAACATACTATATTAAACCCCCAAATATTGGTCTTACACTTCCATTTGATATTTTAGAAAGAATGACAAAAAAAAAAATCGAAAAAATCAAATAAAACTACATGTGATTCAGATTTCAGCTATCTTATTAATTTCTTTTTTGAAATTTTCTTTCATAAAAAATGAGAGAAAGAGAAAAAAAAATAGAAAGAAAACAACAGATTATCGACACCAAATATTTAACTATTAAAAATTAGATGTAGCTAACCAAACGATAAGTGTACAAATGATAGTTGCTCAAGGAATTAACTAGATTTTTCTAAAAAGCCAGAATATGAGCAAATTAGTAAATATTTATTGGATTTTAATTTTAATAGTTTTAAAATTTACATATCAATATATATATATATAATTTAAAATTTATATATAAAATAATATTTGAAAAGTATTTTGGGAAAAATGAAGTAAACCGAGATTTTCCAGTTTATAAACTACCTTTAACTTAATTTCCAATAATAAAAGGCTTTAAGTGTAATAATTCTCTACAAAATTACCTCTAAGTATAAATAATTTTTATTTTAATTTCAAACAATCTCAACATTTTATGCAATTTTTTTTATAAAAAGGAATTTCTTACCATAAACATTTTTTTCATAGTTGTTAAGAAGATAATATTTAACATTATTTAACATTATTTTAATAATAATGATAATAATAATAATAATTATGGAAGTTTAAGTATTTTGGTCCATATTCTTGGGCCAATGATAAATTACGTAGGGTTATAGGAAATTAAATGTTAAAATGGTGGGGAGTTTGGATTAGCTACGTGAAGGTGTAGATTGTAAACTGTGGGACGCGGGTTCTTGATGTGACGATGTCGCTTTCCCTGCCACAGAAAAACATGAATATCAGTCAATAGCTCCATAATTTAGATTTAAAAATTTTAAAAAAAAATTCAAAAACCTGAAATCAAAGGGGGAAAATTCGAGACGACGATCTTCTGTGACTGAAAGGTTTCTGTTAAGGTAATTCGATGCGATCAATTCAGATGGGTTTTAGGGTCTGGGAACGATTCCTCTTATTTTGTTAATTCCTGATCGTCATATTGAAGGATTTCGATTTCGATGTGCATTTTAGTCTCCTCCAAGCAAGAATTTTTGCACATGATCGGTTCCTGATAATTAGGTTTTGCTCGATTTTGATTTCATATCTGGAAAGATCTTTGCTTGTTCATGAAAAAAAAAAAAACAGAACGAACGTTTCTCTGATCGCCCCCAGAATTGTAAGTTTTCTGATTGGTATTCGTGTTAATCTGGTGTTAATTGATTCTGGATCGTCCTCGACTGTACCTAGTGATAGTTGGATTCCGATTGATGAAACATTTGTATTCATGTTGAAACCATTTCTGGCGTGTAACTTTTATTTTTGGTTTTGATTATTATTGTTTCAGTGAGAGGTTAAGCTAAAGGGCGTTGCTCTTGAAATTTGCCTGCTATAAGATGAGAGACCATCAGTATCTGCTTGAATCTTCCCAAAGATGAATCAATACGAGCCATCTGATTGTACGCGCCTGAAGGAAATATAGTAGCAGTTGGATATTAGGGTTTCCATCTCTTAGGTGTTGAGCTTCGTTGCTAATTTTTGGATTCTAGACTTCCATGACCGTCATAGCATGATGGTTGGGAAGATTTTTGATGGATACAAGAGATAGTAATAGGACACTCTCTGAGATAGTGGGTCTGGTAAAATCCTGGCTCCCCTGGCGATCCGAGCCAGCTACTGTGTCCAGGGATTTTTGGATGCCTGATCAGAGCTGTCGTGTATGTTACGAGTGTGATAGTCAGTTTACCCTTATCAATCGTAGGCACCACTGCCGTCTTTGTGGGAGAGTTTTCTGTGGCAAGTGTACAGCAAACTCAATACCTTTTCCTCCCAGCGACTTGAGAACTCCCCGTGAAGAGTGGGAGAGGATCCGTGTTTGCAATTATTGTTTCAGGCAATGGGAGCAAGGTGATGGTGGACCACACGTTTCAAATATCCCGGAACTTAGTACTTCAGCTTCAGAGACAAGTCTTCTTAGCTCAAAGACTAGCACAACCGCCAATAGTAGTAGCTTCGCTCTTGGCTCGATGCCAGGATTAATTGGTCCATATCAAAGGGTTCAACGTGGTTCTGATGTCAGTTTGCACGAAGTATCTTCAATGGAGACAAGCACAACCAGGCAAGGCAAAGAAACTTCAAGGAGGAGCAGCTTCGTTGCTACAGGTGTGGAAGATCCATCTCGCTATGCTCTAAATAGGTACTACTTTTCTCTGAGTTCTCTTTGATCTCATAAGTAAGAGTGAAGCTTATTAGACTCTGCAAACAAGCTCTAGGGTAGGTCCTGTGGCCTTTGACCACGCTTTTTATGCAATTCCAGGGTAGAGATCGATCAAGTTATTTCTTCTGCATGTGAAGTATGTAGCAGAAACTTATTTTTTGGAGTCAAAATTAGGAAATCAGAGTATTTTAGATTCACAATCTTGTTTGGGTAACTTTTGTTAATTTTTTTTCATCAGGAGTGATGATGAGTACGATGAGTATGGTGTATACCAGACTGATATTGAGACGAGTCATTCTCCTCAAGCTAATGAATATTA
Organism: Kernera saxatilis; assembly: GCA_900406395.1. Lineage (NCBI taxonomy): Eukaryota > Viridiplantae > Streptophyta > Magnoliopsida > Brassicales > Brassicaceae > Kernera > Kernera saxatilis. Next base: position 20,906 of record OVAY01001591.1, on the reverse strand, counting down.
TGGTCCAGTGGAATATGATGAGATGAGCATATGTGATGGCCCCTGTAAGCATCTTAATGGAGAAACCGCTGACCAGAAAAGTATAAGCGACTCTCCACTCATTCATCATTGTCTTGAATCTCTAATTGGGGAAGTAGCAGAGCAGTTCCAGAAGAAAGATGAGCATGATGGTCGTGACGAATGTGAAGCTCCTTCTCCACCAGATATTTCAGGTGATCAAGTGGCAGAACCGGTGGATTTCGAGAACAATGGACTTTTGTGGGTTCCACCTGATCCAGAAAATGAAGAAGATGAGAGAGAAAGTACTTTGTTTGATGAGGAAGATAATGAGGGAGATGCCTCAGGCGAGTGGGGATACTTACGACCTTCCACTAGCTTTGGAAGTGGAGAGTACCGTAGCGAGGATCGAACAAGTGAAGAGCACAAGAAGGCTATGAAGAATGTGGTTGATGGGCACTTTAGGGCTTTGCTTGCACAACTGTTGCAAGTCGAGAACATACCTGTGTGCGATGAAGAGGGCAAAGAGAGCTGGTTAGAGATTATCACCTCTCTTTCTTGGGAGGCTGCTAACTTATTGAAGCCTGATATGAGCAAAAGTGGAGGAATGGATCCTGGTGGCTATGTCAAAGTAAAGTGCTTAGCATCCGGGTTCCGGCATGATAGGTAATAGAAGCAACAAAAATCAATCCCAAAATACTGGCTTGGAGTCCTAGTGCTTCATTTTATGCACTGTATTTTTCATCATGCTATCTGGATTCTTGTGAGGTTTCACTTTTTAGTAATCTATCTCGTATTTCCTTTACAGCATGGTGGTAAAGGGAGTTGTTTGCAAGAAAAATGTGGCTCATAGGAGAATGAGAGCGAAGATTGAGAAAGCTCGACTATTGATTCTAGGCGGTGGGCTTGAGTATCAAAGGGTCTCAAACCAGTTATCGAGTTTTGATACTTTGTTGCAACAGGTGAAATTTGCCTGCCACTTCCATATTTCTTTTTCTTCTCGCTGGTGGTTAGATATGGAATTTGCTTATTTATGCCTAAACCCTTCTACTTCTTACACTATTTTGGTTTTCAGGAAAAGGATCATCTAAAGATGGCTGTTGCAAAGATTCACGCCGAACGTCCAAATATTCTACTAGTCGAGAAATCAGTTTCTCGATTTGCACAAGAGTATCTTCTAGCCAAAGACATATCTCTTGTTCTAAACATTAAGAGGCCACTTTTAGACCGCATTGCTCGCTGCACTGGTGCTCAGATAATTCCTTCAGTAGACCACCTCTCCTCTCAAAAGCTGGGTTACTGTGAGAATTTTCGGGTGGATAGGTTTCTTGAAGAACATGGTTCAGCTGGTCAAGTTGGAAAGAAAGTAGTGAAGACGTTGATGTATTTTGAGGGTTGTCCAAAGCCATTAGGGTTTACAGTAAGCACTCCCAGCCATTATAATTTAAAATACAGAGCAGATTTCTTATATCTGATTGCCTCATGACATTACTTCTTGCTTTTTATGTCCTTTCTTCTTCAGATTTTGCTTAGGGGTGCTAATGAAGATGAGTTGAAAAAAGTGAAGCATGTGGTCCAATATGGAGTTTTTGCAGCTTATCATTTGGCACTCGAGACATCATTTCTTGCTGACGAAGGAGCCTCACCAGAACTTCCCTTGAACTCCCCAATTACGGTTGCACTTCCAGATAAATCTACGAGCATTGAACGTTCGATATCTACTGTGCCAGGTTTCACTGTCTCCACATATGAAAAATCTCCAACAATGCTATCTGGTTCCGAACCACAACGTGCAAACAGTGTCCCAGCATCAGAGTTGCTTTCGACCACTGCTAATCTATCCATCCAGAAGGATATAAATCCGCTGATACCCGATGGTTCAGGCTGGCAGGCTAGAGAAGTAAATCCGAGTTTCATACTTTCACGCTATAATGTTTCATTGAATTTGGCTAACCGTGTGATAGAGGGAAGAAACTCAGATTTGTCTGAAAGATCTGCACTGGCAGACACTCCAGCAGACAAAAGCAATCCAACTGTTGAGCTAGAAGACATATTGGACAATTCCCTACATTCATCAGGGCAAGGCTTTGTGCGAAAGAGTTCTCAAAGTAGTACGAGCGTTATGGTCGAAAACCAAGACAATTGTTCAGAGCTTACAACCGTCCAACAACACAACAGTGAGAATCTAAAGGACCCACAATCTCAAAAAGAGGAATTTCCTCCATCACCCTCTGATCACCAGAGCATTTTGGTTTCTCTATCGTCCCGATCAGTGTGGAAAGGAACTGTGTGTGAGAGGTCTCACCTCTTTCGGATAAAATACTATGGTAGTTTTGATAAACCCTTGGGACGGTTCCTGAGAGATCATTTGTTCGATCAGGTGATTTTTTTTTTTTTTTTTNATCAGGGGTTTTTTTTTTTTTTTTTTTTTTGTTTTATAGTGTGACTTCTCACTTACAGCTTGCATCATAATTCGATAACCCAAATAAATGCTCAAATTGCAGAGTTACAGATGCCGTTCATGTGAGATGCCATCAGAAGCTCACGTTCACTGTTACACTCATCGACAAGGCAGCCTTACGATATCTGTCAAGAAGCTCCAAGATTATCTCTTACCTGGTGAAAAGGAGGGGAAGATCTGGATGTGGCATAGATGCCTAAGATGCCCGCGACCTAACGGCTTCCCTCCAGCGACTCTACGAGTGGTGATGTCTGATGCTGCATGGGGATTATCGTTTGGGAAGTTTCTGGAGCTTAGTTTCTCAAATCATGCAGCTGCCAGTAGAGTAGCATGTTGTGGCCATTCTCTGCATAGAGACTGTCTTCGCTTCTACGGGTACTTTTTTCTTGCATCCCCCTGGGGCGGAATATGACTAAATTGTTAAAATATGTCTTATCTAAAACTTTGTTATTTCCTTTGCTCTAACAAGTTGTCCCCATGCAGATTTGGGAACATGGTTGCTTGCTTCCGGTACGCTACTATAGATGTTCATTCGGTCTACCTTCCACCATCAATTCTTAGTTTCAACTATGATAATCAGGACTGGATACAGAGAGAGACAGATGAGGTTAAATACCTGTGATTTTCTTGGATATTGAAATCGAACACATTGACTTGACTGAGTTCGCCCTCTTTTTTATCAAGCAGGTGGTAGAGAGAGCAGAGCTTCTGTTTTCTGAAGTATTAAATGCTATTAGTCAAATTGCAGAGAAAGGTTTTAGGCGTCGAATTGGTGAACTCGAAGAAGTGCTGCAAAGAGAGAAAGCAGAATTCGAGGTAATTAATTATGTTTTATATTAAAGAGCATCAAGGACTCAGCGATGCAAAATAAATTGGTTATCTCTTAAAACAAATGTACGACAATAATTACTTTAAGAAAGATCTTTACATTTCTTCCAGGAGAATATGCAAAAGATGTTGCATAGGGAGGTGAAGGAAGGCCAACCTCTTGTGGACATTCTTGAGCTGTACCGGATTCGCAGACAGCTGATTTTTCAGTCATATATGTGGGATCACCGCCTGATTAGTGCATCAAATTTACATAAGCTTGAGAGTAGTGACGACACAAAGAGAGAAGAAAATGAGAAACCACCCTTGGCTAAGAGCCAGACGCTCCCCGAGATGAATGCCGGGACCAACTCTCTTCTTGAGGTCAATATGAATCCTGATCGTGACTCTACTGATGACACTGGCTCGTTAAATAAGGTTCAAAAGGAAGCGGAAACAAATTCAGATTTGAATCAGGAAAAGGAAGATGGGGGAGAAATTTCTCCCAGCAAGACCGTACCTGATACTTCTGATCCTCTGGAAAATAAACTTGATGTTCGCAGGACACAGTCTGATGGCCAGATAGTTATGAAATATCTATCAGCCACTCTTGATGCAGCATGGATAGGCGAACGTCAAACATCAATGGAGATTCCAACCAGTAATAAGATCTTGCTTCCTCCTTCCTCCATGTCAAACTCTTCAAATTTCCCTCCAATCTCAGAGGGGTTAAAGCCAATAGATCTCCCAGAACAGCAAAACGAATTCAAGGTGGCCTACCCAGTTTCACCTGCTTTACCGTGTAAAAATTATGAGAACTCAGAAGATTCTGTAAGCTGGTTAGGTATGCCATTTCTCAATTTCTACCGTTCCATCAACAAGAATTTCCTGCTTAGCTCTCAGAAGCTCGATACATTTGGCGAGCATAGCCCTATCTATATTTCATCTTTTAGAGAGGCAGAGCTTCAAGGTGGACCAAGGCTACTTCTGCCTGTAGGCATGAATGATATTGTTGTTCCGGTGTATGATGATGAGCCCACGAGTATGATCGCATATGCCTTGATGTCACCCGAATATCAACGCCAAATTTCTGTTGAAGGAGAATCTCTAGTTTCATATCCTTCTGAACTGAATATCCCTCGCACAGTTGATGACACCATTTTTGACCCTAGCAGAAGCACTGGTTCAGTCGATGAGAGTATACTTTCAATGTCCTCATCTCGCAGCAGCTCACTGCTTCTGGACCCACTTTCATATACGAAAGCGTTACATGCTCGAGTCTCATATGGAGAAGACGGCACTCTTGGAAAAGTGAAGTACACAGTTACTTGTTACTATGCAAAACGGTTTGAGGCGTTGCGGGGTATATGTATCCCTTCGGAACTTGAGTTTATAAGGTCTCTTAGCCGGTGTAAAAAATGGGGAGCTCAAGGCGGAAAGAGCAATGTCTTCTTTGCTAAAACCCTGGACGATCGTTTTATCATCAAGCAAGTCACCAAGACAGAATTGGAATCATTCATCAAATTTGCACCTGCTTACTTCAAATACTTATCTGAGTCTATCAGCACGAAAAGCCCAACTTGCCTGGCAAAAATCTTGGGAATCTATCAGGTACTTAACTCATTAACTGCTAGGTTGAGAGATTTCCTTGTCAGGTTTGATTCACTCTTGATGATAAAATGTATATGTTTTAAATAGGTTGCAACAAAGCAACTTAGGAGCGGGAAAGAAACAAAGATGGATGTTCTGATTATGGAGAATCTTCTGTTTGGAAGAACTGTGAAACGGCTTTATGACCTCAAAGGTTCTTCCCGGGCGCGATACAATCCTGACTCTAGCGGGAGCAACAAAGTCTTGTTGGATCAAAACTTGATTGAAGCAATGCCAACTTCTCCCATTTTTGTCGGTAACAAAGCAAAACGATTGTTGGAAAGAGCCGTCTGGAATGATACCGCTTTTCTTGCAGTGAGTTTTACTCTTCTACAAATCATTTACTCTTCACTACTCTTCATAAAGTTTATAAACGTATGTATCTTGTTTGTGTATGCAGTTGGGTGATGTGATGGATTACTCGTTGTTAGTAGGCGTGGATGAAGAAAAGAACGAGCTAGTTCTCGGGATTATCGACTTCTTGAGGCAGTACACATGGGACAAACATCTAGAGTCTTGGGTGAAATTTACAGGAATCTTAGGAGGACCAAAGAATGAAGCACCAACAGTAATCTCTCCAAAGCAATACAAGAGAAGATTCAGAAAGGCGATGACGACTTACTTCCTCATGGTTCCTGATCAGTGGTCTCCACCTAATGTCATTACTAATAACTCCAGGTCTGATCAACCAGAAGAAACTTCTCAAGCCGGTACGTAAGCAGAGTGATATATGAATCCTCATTATGTAAGTGTTTTTTGTCTTGTATAGAAATTGGTTTTTTTTTGCATTTGGGAACACTATTCTTCGGTTATGATTCATTTTTTCTTTTTTTTTGAAGATTGGGTTTCTCTCAGATATCGATTTTGTTTGCGTCTTTTAGATTATGGGGTGTTCAAGTAGAGTTTTAGGAGATTGTCTGAAATTTCCTCAGAAAGATGTGAGATTATTTCAGTTTTATCCTGTCTGTACAAAAAATATGGCATTTGTTCTTGTGTATATGAGATTCTTTTCTTATATGTTTGATGCTCTCACAATTTTTTTTTTTTTTTTTGCTTCCGTCTTAATACATAAGAAAACATTGAAATCAGAATCTGGACATATATACGTGTTTGTGTTCTTACAAAAGAGAAACAAGAAAGAAGCAAATCGCTGCTTCTTTCACAGCCATTTTTCTGTACATTCTTATTCAAGAGGCCTTTTTGAAGGGAGAACAGATATTGATTTCTGAAAAGGTGAAAAAAAAAAAGAGATTTAGAAGAAGTCAAAGCTGCTCCATTTGATCATCATTAACTCTTGTTGTGAAGCAATTTCCTGTCTTTGACCATCATCCTTTTCTGCATCTCTCAACTCCTGATAACTTCTTTGCAGAAGATCAAGAATCTCCACCTCTCTGTTTTTTTTTTTTTTAACAAATTCAATAATTAAAATCATTGAAACAAGATCGATCTACTTATATTTAATTTAGGATTAGGAAGTTATCATACCTTGAGTAAGAAGCTACCATTGGACTCTCTAGGGGACAACGAGGACCTTCATCGTACCCTTCACATATAACCTCTCCATTATCATCCGTGTAACATATGATCCCTTGTATCGGATCTTCAAATACCTGATTCGAAAATTAACAATTTTTAAAAATCATATTTTGCCAAATGGGTTGTGTCTTGATTCGCAAGAAAATCAAGACCCAGTTCTGGAAAAGAAGAAAGGAAATTACAGTGTTCTTGGGGGAGTATCTGATTGGCTGAGGCTGTGAAACTGTGACTTGCTTAACTTTAACTTGAATTTGACTCTGTTGAAGCATCAAAGTCTTTGATCTTACTGTTTTTGGAACAAAACATGGTGTTTGAAGAGGAAGACAAAGTTTAATTGAATATGCCATAGCCTCTGTGTATTTTCTTTTTCAGAAGAAAATTTGATCTCTTCTTTTTGGGACAAAATGTTTGGTTTATAGGTCCCAAAGGACTTTAAAAAGTAATGGCAAACAAAACTTAAAAATTCCGACGATTGATTGAATCTCAGTTTAATTATATCAAAAGAAAAATTTGTTTAAATAGACACAAGATGCAAATAATATAATAGCAGATAAGAGTGGTCATCTTATTAACAAGTTTATAATGTCTTTGTCGTGGGGTCATTACCCTCATATTATTTGTTAGTTAAAATATATTACTCTCATATTATTAGTAATATTATTCTTCTTCTTTTTTCTAATGGTTCATTTTTTCTTCTTACTTTTTATCTAACGAAAGGTTGGCCAGTCAATTTTCAAATAATCGTTGAATTTATGCGCATATGCATACATAAATGTCTAATCAGGTATGAGTATTGATTGGTGTTTTTTTTTTTTGAACATTAGTATTGATTGGTGTTGTTTAAAAGAAAACAATAATCACTTGTCGTTTACGAAGTTTGATATGTAGTACATAAAATGCTCACATATTTCATCACGAGATGACCACCTACTTATTAAGTATTTTTTTCCTCCAAAATATTATTTCTATAATAGTACTTGGATATTTTTACTCGCTAACTGAAACTAAGAAATACAACATAAATTAGTATAATTTGTTGACAAAAAAAAAGTCGTGTAACTTATTTGATAAAAAAACACATGTTATGAGCCAAACATAATTCGTAAAAGGAAAAAAAGAAAAAGAAATGAGGAGAGACACATTAGTGGTTAATTATCTGCCGCCCAGTGACTAATCATTTCCTACTTAATTAAACTGTGGCACGTGTCCGTCTATCTATTGACATGTAAATTTTTAATTTATTTCAAAATGTCAATAATTGGTGTATAGTTAATGATATGATTTAGACAAGAGATTAATTGTTGGCTAAACATGGAGACATCGTCGTACAGTTGCTCGGAAAAGGTCGTCTCCTTCCAACGTCAGTAAGGTGTGTTCTAGAGTAATATTATCTCGCTGGTTTAATTAATACCAAATTATACATGATAACGAATATTCCTCCATCAAATTAAATAAACTTATACGAATCTTTATTTAGTTTTCTTAATAGAAAACCAAAAATGTTCATTAGTTTCTGACTCATCAACAACTTTGGAATCCTTAATAGTTTATGGACATTTTTTAACCAAAAATATATATAAAATCTTGAAATGGTGGAATCATAGATCAGGGCAGGTCACAAAACGTTGGAGCAAAGTTCCACAATCACTTTTCTTTTGTAAACCAAAACTAAAAATATGGAATTAATAGCAAAGCCTATTTGATTGCACGGTAGTATATATATTTTATATATAAAAGAAAAAACCATAGTTAATTATTTGTGGTCTCTGTTTTAGGAGGTTGGGCCTAGGTTGGGAGGTTAAATACGTCACGAAAGTTTTTATTCTTTTTCTAGATCGTCGTCCACTTATATCTTCGCGTAGTGGTGGCCTAACTTATCAAAATCGTACGATTACCAAATTATATATATATGCAAGTATGATTATAAAATTTGATACAATAATTATTAATTTTATTTTCTTAGTCACTTATTCTGCTTGCAATTGTATATGATGACTAGAAACATACGACTACGAGTGGGCTCTTGGAGCAACAATCCATTTGTATTTAAGACTTTATATGTTAGCCTAAATCAAGGCCCGTTTTACTAGATATACAAGCCAATTAAATAAAATCAAAGCCCGTTTTATTAATACGTAAGCCCATTAAAGGCCCAAGTCATATGGCACACACGTTTGGCTCAACCAGCCATTCTGGTTTATCAAAATACCGACCGTATAATCGTGTGCGTCTTGGTCGGACATAACCGGTTTGTACCCGATCCAGTGGACCCGGTTGTTCAAACCCGAACCCGGTCCATAATTCTTGTATTCTCCATAGCTCAGTGTCGTCGGAACTGGATCGTTGTTCCACGGGAGCCATCCTTTCGGGTCAACCACATATCCGAGAAGCGTTTTCATCACCGCAACCCTCGAGAAATTCTTCCAAGGCCGTCCCAGATAAACCGTAGAATTTTCCCCCCGGAAAGGCAATATTTCACAATTGACAATCGAAAATGCGGTTTTCCTGTTCTGATCAGTTTCCCCCTGAGCCGTCACGGTATTGACTTGCTCTGGTTGAGGCTTCCGCGGCCAGATTTTACATTTTTGAAAAACAGCTGAGGCGTAGCCGAAGATGAAATCGACCGTTCCGATAATGTCGCATTCCCGATAAAATTGATCGCCGGTGTGCGCGTAAAGGGTGTCTTGGAAAGCCTCAAACGTGCAACGGAACATAACGGTGAAATTTGATCTCGAGTGAAACGCGACCGCCTGTTCCTTCCGAGGTCCGGCCGTGTTAACGAACCTCATGTCTCGCGCCACAAACCCATCTCCCCTAACGGCTACAAAACCAAAACCAACAAAATAAACCGGACCCGATTAAAAATCAAACCATATGATTATTAAAAGTGAACCGGAAAAATTGACTTACAGAAAGTAGCGGTTTGAAAGGTCTTCAAGCTAGGATTGTCGATCCTATTCAGGCCACCGGCTACGACTGTCTTCGTGCTTCCGTCGCCGTACATAACAACATTGGGTTTGTTATGGGGCACAATCACATTTTCCCTATAAAGACCCTTTTTAACGTGGATAATGAATCTTGAGGGGCTGTTTCCAGGAACAAACGCCACCGCTTCGCCGATCGTCGAGTAATCTCCGCTCCCGTCTTTAGCCACCGTGATGTTAGGAGTCCAGTCACATGTCAAATGCTCTTCCACGGCTGTAACAAGGGAGGAGCTGAAGAGAACTCGAGGCTCCGACAAGCTCTTTCTCGACTCATCACTCAAAAAACCTTTTGATGCTTCACATCCTCTGTTCAGTAACAGAGAGTTTATAGCCACGATCAAGATCACGGCCGTCAAAATCTTTTCGTAGCCACAACCAGACTCCATTTTTACAGATTCCAAGGTCCTTGTTCTCTTTTTTTCCTTTTCTACTCTTGGTTCTTGTGTCTCTCTTTTTATGTGTCTTTAAAATGTGTAAAGCTGAACTTAGATGAAATTACTTTGTTTGGTACGCACATCTACACATTTTCCTCAATCAATAATGCAGTATTAGTGGAATTTTAAGTGTGTGTTCTTATGTCATTATCATCTTGTAGGTAGCTTAGAGTGTCGACCTATAGCTCAAAATTATCGAATGTTTATCATGTAAATTAGTAAAGGATACTTAAAGAAACCATACCCTTAAGAGGAACCATACCATTGTTGGATACTGGCATACTGCCAACATTCCTTTCAATTATGTTGTTCATTGTTTTTGGTTTTGTCTTTTTGTCATCTTTTATTGTGTATTCAAATGTTATCTTTGAAATACTATTGTGCAAGAAATACGAAGAACTTGAATATGAAGTGAAAAAATGTTCAGTCCATATAGAAAACTGTCTCTTTGATAAAGTTGGAATTAATTAAATTTGTGGTGTACCGTAATCCAATTAATGTAAAACGTATTTGGACAAATAACAAAAACAAATGCAAGAATTTATGTCTAATAGATGAACATTAATGAAAAGAGGACAAAATTTGAACTTAATCTCATTGGTTTAACGAATGAATTGGCGTATACTAATTGGAATAAAAAACCAGACACAAGACCGCATATCATTTCGCAGATACGCCAAGAAACTGTGAAACTACTTGTGGTGTGGATGGAGAGAACATCAAAATTACAACTTTAATCAAAATAGTTGATTAATTAAAAAGCCCAAAATAGTTGCACTTAAAAATTCTCCGACACCGGAAATTCCCAGAGGAAATTTGAAAGAGAAGAAAATTCTAGAGGTCGGAACCGCCTAGAAACCCAAAACGGCGAAACAAAAGCTCCGGCGCCGGCCACCCTTGAAACGGAAATATCTTGGACCCAAATATCTTCTGTAATATATCTAAGCCCATTAAAGGCCTGTTTTCTAAGACCTGGAAGCCCATTAAAGGCCCAAGTGTTCATCTCAGTCTAACTTGTTACTCAAGAGTGCGTGCGTCTTCGGAAGCTAAAAAAAAAGAGCAAACTAGAAAATTAGAAAATTAGAAAATTAGAAAGAGATTGTTTCTTCGATTCGATCAGTCAATCAATCAGCTGGTAAAGTATTTTATGCCTTCATACAAGTTGATAGTGATTATAGTTTCTTTAATCGATTCTATTTTCCTTCCATCTGTAAATTTCTAGGGTCTTATACCTTTGTGCAGGTTTTTTTTCATATCGAAATCGGGAAGATGTTTCTCACTAGGTAAAATTGAGCATTTCTTTCTCCGTTTCGACGAAATCCTGTATCATCGTTTCTGGGTTCACTACGAATCCAACGATTATGGTGCTTGTTTTGATCAATTTTGGGTATTTTTGTTCCAAGGACTGAGTATGACAGAGGAGTCAATACCTTTTCTCCCGAAGGCCGTCTGTTTCAGGTTGAGTATGCCATTGAAGCTATCAAGGTAATTTCTCGATCACTCTAGCTACTATATAGCTTCCTTAGAAAATAGCGGCACCGAGAAAAATGGGGGGGGGGGGGGAAAGGGTTTTTCCTTTGTTGACGAAGAGAGAGTCAAAGTTGGATTGCTCAACTCATTTGCTCGAATTTGGTTTCTGAGTCACTTCTCGTGTTAGTGTGCTATGTTAGGACAGGCGTAGATTGGGTGTGTATCCATTGATTCTCGAGGTGTTTGATGAGCTTGTTATGGCTGTAGCTTGGTTCTACTGCAATTGGCGTAAAGACAAAAGAAGGAGTTGTACTTGCAGTCGAGAAGCGTATCACATCGCCCTTGCTGGTAAATTTTCCCTGTGCGACTTGTGCTTCTATTTACACACTTGCAATGTTCAGCAAAATCCAAGTGGTTGATTCCGACTCAGTTTACTTTCCCATTCTAAGCATATAAGAAGTGATCTTGTGTTTTTCTCTGCCTTTATTGGGCTCTTCTGCATCACATTATGCACCAAACTTAATCTTGGTTTGGCATGAGTTATAGAATCTGAAGGGCGGTATAACAAAATGGAACCATTTTAAAGTTTACCTATAATAATCAGTCACTGCTTTCTCAGTCTCTTTTTGAATTCAGGAGCCGAGCAGTGTGGAGAAGATAATGGAAATTGATGACCATATAGGTTGTGCAATGAGTGGTCTGATTGCTGATGCACGTACACTTGTTGAGCACGCACGAGTGGAGACTCAAGTGAGATCTCAGTTTCTATTTCTCGTAGTTTCTTTCTTACATCAAAATATCTTTCTGTTACCAATTGCTTTTTTTCCCTTGTTGCGTAGAACCACAGGTTCTCGTATGGTGAGCCAATGACTGTAGAATCTACAACACAAGCTTTGTGTGATCTGGCTTTACGGTTTGGTGAAGGAGATGAAGAGTCAATGGTAATAATCGCTCCATTACTCATTATAGCATGGGAATGTTTTAGTGGCTTTAACTTCTATCTGCTTGGAATTCATGATTGATTACCAGAGATAAACCCTTAGATCGGGGAATTAAGTTGTAGTTGTAAATTGATAGATACAACTCTTCAAACACCACTTTAAAAACGCCCAACTCTTTTCATAACTTGAATATACTTATGCTCGGTCTCATGAACGTTCTGCAGTCTCGGCCTTTTGGAGTATCCCTTCTCATTGCTGGGCATGATGAAAATGGACCGAGCCTGTAAGTTGTTACTCGTTTAGCTTATATCATCTTCCACCAGCTTATAAGATGAAAGTTATATTGATCTCAAATTGGTATACAACAATGTTAAACAAGTCGATCTTGTACAGGTACTACACAGATCCATCGGGCACATTCTGGCAATGCAATGCAAAGGCAATTGGGTCGGGTTCAGAAGGAGCTGATAGTTCTCTGCAAGAGCAATTCAACAAGGTAATCTCATTGTTTCCTTGTCCAAGTATATTACAGAATCTATTTGGTTTCCCCCACCTACTCTTTAAACTTCACTTTGACAAACTTTTGCAGGATCTGACTCTTGAAGAAGCTGAAACAATCGCTGTGTCTATCCTAAAGCAAGTAATGGAAGAAAAGGTACTTATTTTTTTAACTAAACCCATTGAATCCCATTACGGTTTAATAGCCTCATTTGATACTCTGTTTTTTGTGGGTTTAGGTGACTCCGAACAATGTCGACATTGCCAAAGTTGCACCATCTTATCACCTCTACACTCCTCAGGAAGTTGAAGCCGTCATCAGTCGTCTATGAAGTGTCAAATTTCTTTCTCTCCAATGTATTACAATTATTTTTCACTCTAAAATGAAATATTTTAAGTACATTATATTTCTGTTTTGTTACTAATACATTTTATTTTAAAATTTTACAATTTAACCCCATTTTTTTTCTTCTGAAAAACTTCTATAAATTATGATATTATTTAAATTAAACATTTATAAAATAAATTAAAAAAAAACTATATTTATCATATAAAAAGTAATAAAAACAATTTTTTTTTGAGTTTGCAGAAGAAATTGGTATAAGACCATATAAAAAATAATAAAAACAATTTATCTAGTGAGAAACATCTTCCCGATTTCGATCTGAAAAAAAAAACCTGCATAAAGGTATAAGACCCTAGAAATTTACAGATGGAAGAAAAATTGAAACGAGTAAAGAAAGCATCAACTTGTACGAAGGCAGAAAATACTTTTTACCAGCTGGTTGATTGATCGATCGAATCGAAGAAACAAATCTCNCTTTCTAATTTTCTAATTTTCTAATTTTCTAGTTTGCTCTTTTTTTTTAGCTTCCGAAGACGCACGCACTCTTGAGTAACAAGTTAGACTGAGATGAACACTTGGGCCTTTAATGGGCTTACAGATCTTATAAACAGGCCTTTAGTGGGCTTAGATATATTACAGAAGATATTTGGGCCCAAGATATTTGCGTTTCCAGGGTGGCCGGCGCCGAGCTTTTGTTTCGCCGTTTTTGGGTTCCAGGCGGTTCCGATCTCTAGAATTTTCTTCTCTTTCAAGTTTCCTCCTTTGAGAATTTCCGGTGTCGGAGAATTTTTAAGTGCAACTATTTTGGGCTTTTTAATCAATCAACCTTCATGTTAATTGGAAAATTTAAATGTTGAGAGGTTTGATTAAAGTTGTGATTTTGATGTTCTCTCCATCTACAACACAACACAGGGAAGAAGATTTCAAAGTCTCTTTTCTTTCGCCTTCTCTGTTTATGCGTCTTGATAGTTCATTTGATTCGTATTACATTTTTCATGTTAAGTTCTATGCGTTTCCAATTCAAAATCAATTGGCAATGAATGGATTGGTCCATATCTTTTATATATTACTCAATGTCCCTCTCAACTTTTGATATGAGACATTTTTCATATTTCAAGATTTGTGGTCTGAAGTAGAATTGGAAGAAATTGTTGAAGCATATGGTGAAAGCATACATGAAGAATCTTGAGATCAGATCTTCCGTAGCATCAAACTACGAACTCACCCTAAACATTATTCTTGTAAAATCACAACGAATGGTCAAAGAATCGTGTTGTGCTCGGAAGAAAAGTGATCACACAAACCATCCGTTGTGATTTCTCCTAATTGACAAACCAATGAAACAAGATATCTCGATTTATGGTGTCGATTCATTGATATTCCAGACTGATAATTTCAACATTTTACTTTGAAACATTCATAACCTGCATGATGTTTAAGTCAATCTTTGATTTTTTACATTTTGTTGTTAGTATCCAACTTTTTCAATAGGACAGTGTCATAATATGAATAAAAAAAAAAAAAAATTTAACTTTAATCTGCTCACTCTACATTCCTTTCAAACATGGCTTAAAGCTACTTCTTTTTCCAGAAAAACTAACAAACAGTATGAGAGTTTCGTGCGGTCTTGTTTTCTACCTTTTACTCCAATTAGTATACGCCAATTCATTCGTTAAACCTATGGTGAGATTAGGTTCAAAATTTGTCCTCTTTTAATTCAAGTTCATAAGTTAGACATAAATTCTTGCATTTGTTTTTGTTATTTTTTTCAAAATACATTTTACATTAATTGAATTATGGTATCAAAATTAATAAATTCCAATTAAAGTTTTTTGTTCTTTATCAAAGAGACAAAGTTATATATGGACGCAGCATTTTTTTCACTTCATATTCAAGTTTTTCTTATTTCTTGCACAAGCATTTGGAAAGCTAACATGTGAATACACGATGAAAAGATAACAAAAGAACTCCAGGACCTTGTGGTCAGATGGTAAGGGGACGGACCTGAAACGCCAACACGTTTCAGGTTCGATTCACCTGCTGCGTGAAACTACAACACATTATTCCTGGACACCCACACGAATATAGTCCATGTTTTCGGGCTCATTTGCATATCCGGAGAGAGGGTCTATCCGTGGGCTGCACCTCACCTAAGAGATTAGTCTGGATCCCTCCATATGAAGTTATCAAAAAAAATGACAAAAGAACAAAATGACAGTGTCTAACAATGGAATGGTTCCTATTAAGGGTATGTTTTTTTTTTAAAGTATAAATGTTGTAACCAACTTCTTTTTTCTAATTTAGATGATAACCATTGATAATTTTGAGCTAGGTAATTGCCACTTTAAGCTACCTAGAGTGAATTATTGATGGGAGAAATTGCTTATTTGTGCGTACCAAACAAATTAATTTTGTATTTAAGTTCACATTTCAAAGACACAAAAACAGAGAGAAGAAGAACCTTGGAATCTATAAAAATGGAGTATGGTGGTGGCTACCTAGTGAGAAAATCTTGAGATCAGATCTTCCGTAGCATCAACTACGAATTCACCCTAAACATTATTCTTGTAAAATCACAACGGATGGTCAAAGAATTGTGTTGTGCCCGGAAGAAAAGTGATCACATAGACCATTCGTTGTGAGTTCCCTTAATTGACAGACCAATGAAACAAGATATCTCGATCTATGGTGTCGATTCATTGATATTCCAGACTGATAATTTCGACATTTTACTTTGAAACATTCATAACCTGCCTGATATTTAAGCCAGTCTTTGATTTTCTACATTTTGTTGTTAGTATCCAACTTTTTCATTAGGACAGTGTCATAATATGAAATTAAAAGAAAAAATAATTTAAGTTGGCTTAAAGTTGTTTCACGGTTTCTTGGCGTGTCTTCGTAATGATGTGTGGTCTTGTTTTCCAACTTTACTCCAATTAGTATACGCCAGTTCATCGCTAAACCTATGAGATTAAAGTTCAAAAAAAAATTTCCTCTTTTAATTAATGTTCATCTATTAGACATAAATTCTTGCATTTGTTTTTGTTTTTTTTTTGGTTTTCAACATTTGTTTTTGTTATTTGTCCAAATAAGTTTTACAGTAATTGGATTATGGTACACCACAAATTTAATTAATTCCAGTTTAAGTTTTGTCCTTTATCAAAGAGAGAAAGTTTTCTATATAGACTCAGCATTTTTTCAGTTCATATTCAAGTTCTTCGTATTTCTTGCACAAGTATTTCAAAGATAACATTTGATACACAAAAAAAAAGATGACAAAAAGACAAAACCAAAAACAATGAACAACATAATTGAAAGTAATATTGGCAGTATCCAACAGTGGCATCGTTCCTCTTAAGGTTATGGTTCTTTTAAGTATCCTAATTCTTCTTTTTACTAATTTACATGGCCGTATCATAGATTTTGTTTTTCTTGAAAGAAAATTGTATTGTTGATTATCAAAAACCCAAAATTTTCACGTATTGATCAGCGGTAATTTCAGATAAATTAATAACTAAGAGTGGTTTTTATTAACATGTTTAGTTGTTTTTGTCGTGGGTTTTTCGTAAGTTTGATCTAATGAACCAATTGTAAAGTAAATTGAAAATAAAATTTTTAAAAGAAACAAAAGTCGTTCAAAATAAGCAAAATATGAGGAAACCATAAGGAAAAAAATAGAAAAAAATAAGCATACCTTAGAGCATAACACATTCATACAATTTTTCAGAAATAATATTTGTAATTAAGGAACAAATAAAGTAGAAACAACAAAAGTATAAGCATTACTGATAATAAATGTGAGTTCAAAGTTTAGACTATAGTCTTTTTTTAATGGTTTTAATCATATTAGACTATTCGTGATATTAGACGAATTATGACCACACCATATCTGATTTCAAGAAAAGTATAGACAAACAACTTTTGCAGCTATAGAAAATAATTAATCATTGTACTTTTAAACTTTAAAATGGTTTAATAGTTTATGGATTTTCATGAATTTAAAATATGAGTAAAATCAGTTTTTATTCAATAAATAATTTTAAAATCCTCTAGAAAATTTGGTAAATTAAGAAATTCTACAAATATGGAAAATGCATATTCGCGAATTTTCCCTTAGAAAGCCAATATTGCATAGCTCATTATGGAAAACACGGATTTCACGTTCTTATCAGCTGCCCCTTGAGCTATCACGATATTTACTAGCTTTTGATAAGGCTTCCGCGGTAGAATATTGCATTTCTGGAAGACTGCGGAGACGTAGCCGAATTTGAAAAATATTTATAGAATCTTATGGTGGATTTAAAAATTAACCAAATTGTATTTCAAAATCATCCAAATTATATTTCAAAATCAAATTAGAAAATACTTTATGATTAAAATAATGATATAACATATAAATATAAGAAATAATATAAATATAAGAATTAATCTTTCATTTTCTCAACTATGGCTCTCAATTGAATCTTTCAATGGAATCTCTCCATAGTCCATATATTTGATGCTATTGTTTCTCTCTATTGATTATCATATTCTCTAATTGTGTACATTAATTTTGTAATTTTAATTTAATATCAATAAAATTGTTTGTTATAAAAGAAAATTGGAGAACATGATACTTATTATCACTGTTAATTTCAGAATCTCTAGCCCTTTTGGGTCTTCTAGATGTTAACTTTTCCTTAGTTGAAATGTATCTAGAACTATCTATATGTTTAGCCAATTGTTTTGGCAAATCTTTTGGCAGGGATTGCCTTTGTATCTTGTATTTCCTCCTCCTCTGATGGAATTTGAGACTTATTAATCTGAATGAATGGGTTTGACCAAAAAAAAATAACAACTTTTTTATTGATCCCGATTGTAATGAAATATATGGACTAATGGCTTCCCATTAGACGAAAAAGTTAAGCATGTTTCTAACAAAAACAGAAAATAAAGCTGCTTTATTTTCTGTTTTGGTTAGAAACACAAATATGAGACTATGGAAATGTATGTGTTTCGACAAAATACTCTCTTCAGATGAACAAAAAAAAATATATAAATCCAAATTATAAGGTAATGACAGAAGAAGGGAAAAAAAAACCAAATAATACGTCACTAAGTTGGCTGATACGGCACACCAATCGCCGGTAACCAATCGCTTCCTCGGATAAACGTGGCAACCGTAAACCTCCCTGCCTCAGCATCAGACATAACGGGCTTATACCCGGCCCATTTAACTCTCTTGGTCACACCCGACCCAGGACCCGAATTCTTATACTCTCCGTAGAGTATACTCGATGGCGGGTCAACCCCAGAAACCCACGACATCCACCCGAGTTCCTTCACGATCGGCCCAATCGCCGATTGCATAATCACCGTCGTCGAGAACTCCTTCCACGGACGGCCGAGATAAGTCGGAGCGGTTACGTTTCCGTTGGCGGAGATTGTGCATCGCTGGATCGAGATCCCTGTGTTCTGATTCGGATCCTTTTTACCCTGAGCTGTGATGGTGTTGAACTGTTTCAAAAGCGGCTGACGCGGGCGGATATTGCAGCCCTGGAATACGACAGCGGCGTTTCCGAAAATGAAGTCGACTGTTCCGGTGACGTCGCAGTTGCGGTAGAATTGGCGGTTGGAGTGAGGGTAGAGAGTGTCTTGGTAGCCGTCAAATGAGCATTGATAGTAGACGGAGAGATCGGATCCTGATCGGAACGCCACCGCCTGGTGCTTCTCTGCTCCGGCGGTGTTTATGATCCCGATGTCCTTCATTATGAAGCCTTTGCCTTGGATTGCTGCGCGTAGGGGTAAAATCGTAAATAAGTCACGCGAATTGAGGGTGAAATAGCCAATAGCAATATTATGAAACGACAACGTTTTAGCCTCTCAATTTACTGCCTATAAAATAACTTTTTTTGGCGGCTTATAAAATAAGTTAGGGTGGGAAAAAATACACTTTTATATGTTCTGTAAATTTTATAAATTACCAATTGGCATAGAAAGAAAGTGCAGTACTATCATAAAACAACTCAATTGGGTAAAAAATAAATACTCTATTTAAGAGCAAGAGATATTACTAAGCAGAGTAGTATAAGTAAGAGGAAGGAGTTACCAAACGTCGCCGTTCCGTAGGTGGGAGTCCCGTCGACGAAGTTCTTGCTGCCGGAAATAATGGTCTTGTCCTTGCCGTCGCCGTAGATCATAACATTCCATTTGCTCTTATCCATAACCACATTTTCTACATACGTTCCGGATTTCACGTATATAACGTACATCGTTTTCCCCTTCTTCGGGACTTTTGCCACAGCTTCGTTTACCGTCACCACGTCGCCGGAGCCATCCGCCGCCACCGTCACGTTGGGCGTTAAATTCTTCGTCTGAAGTAGCCGCCTCACCCCTGGGCTCACCCAATTTGGAAACGAATTGGAATTGAGGAGCCGTCTCCTGTGAATCGGGATCCCGAAATCGCTCAAGGTAGAGAGGATCTTCGCGACGATTGCTAGGCTGTTGCTTGTGAACTCTGTGGAGTTTCTCATGGCGGATTTTAGATTCTCGGAAATCGTTGAATTCGCGTACTCCGTCTTGTTCTGGCTGAGTTCGTCTAGCGCGTCGAAACACGTGTCGTGGTCGGTTAGGGCGGCGCTGAGCCACGTCTTGAGATCGTCGATCTTCGTCGAGTTCAGGATCTTCTTCCCGTCCCCGACATCCATGGCGGAAACCGTCTCGTTGAGACGATCCATCGCGTCGTCGAACAGATCTCCGCAAACCCCGAGCGCCGATTTGATTCTCTCATCCTCCGTCTCCTCGGCGAGCCTCTTCGGCAAATCGGAAATCGAAGCGAGCTCCTCGACCACCACCTTCAGGGAAAGCCTGAAGAGAATCTCCGGATCCGTCGTGTTGGACGATGGAATCTTCGAGATGCTGGAAATACAAGAAGCAGGGAACCGAGTCACGCTGCACACAGTCCTGAGTGAAGCGGCTGGAGTCAACTCGGGAATTGAACTCGGTATCGAATCAGGCGAATCGTTTTTCCGGCTATGAACAACGCCGGCAATCACGGAGCCGATGATAATCGCCACCAGAACCACCACGGAAATGCCCACTAAAATCAACCGCTTCCGCGTTTTTCTCTTCAACGCTAAATCTTCTGCTTCGTCTACTTTGCCATAGCCTTTAACTGACTTCACAGTATCCATAAAGGCCAAAATCAAAGGTTTTCTAGGGTTTCTGTTTTCTTTTTCTTTTTGGGTTTCGTCGAACAAGGAAAATGAATTGGTTTTTGATGTGAGTGTGTTGATTGGCTTTATATAAGTGGTAGAATGTGAATATTTAATTTAAGGTGACGCGCAAATTCTTTGATGCTTCTTGTGTAAATGATCCATTAGAATTAGGCATGTGGAGATTCATGATGTTCTGTCACTAATTAATTTAAATCTATCTTCATTAGGTAGTTTCCTTCCTCAGTCTTTCACCATATTTTTATTGAATATTTGTATAATCAATTCAAAAATATTCGACCTGGTTTCGTGAAAACCTTGAATGTAGCTGGGGATTAGGGTCCTCTTCGTTTGCTCATCCAGATGCTCCATCTGGGTGAAGCTGCGAACTGATGTTCGTTTATTGCAATTAAACGCATCATCCAGATGGAGCATCTGGATGAGTTTTCAAAACGCATCTGAAATTTTAGAAAATATTCAGCTGAGTTTAGATGGAGCAGCTAAATGCACCTGATTTAGTCAAAATTTGTAAAAGACAAAAATAACCCTAACTAAATCACAAACGTTAAATCGCTTCTCTCCTCGCTTC
>OVAY01001590.1:0-27267 GCA_900406395.1 Kernera saxatilis | reverse complement strand
TATAAATATATAAATATATAGGTTTTGAATAATTGAAAAAAAAAATTTATATAAGAATACTAACAGTAAAATGATTTATTTTTATTTTAAAATAATTTATTATTCCTACCTATAACGACGGATAGTACTTAATTAGAAAATTATTTTGGGGGCCTTTTACATTTACACATTCTGTATTCCTCTCAGAGTTGTTCCTATGAAGAGATACATGGATCGTGCCATGCCTAAGATCAAAGAGGCCTAAAGCAATATAAACGACAAAGACGTGTTTGTTTATATAATCTTTAATAATTATAATAATATTATAAATTGATATATAATATTAAAAGCAGAAAATGGTAAGAAATAAAATTTTTAAAATATGAAAAATATTATATGATTTTTTTCTATGTTTTATATTTACATATTTTAAATAGAAATCTGTTTTTGAGTACATAGAAGAAGTAAACAAAAAAAAAGAGGCAAACGGTGACATTGAAAATGAAATGTTCCTTATAATTTGACTAAATAATTAATAGACTATGCATGATTTTATGGAAATGGGGGCCCTAAAGTTTTTTTTTAAAATATGGGAGACCTAAGGCAAATGCCTTATTTTTTACATGTCAAGCACGGCTCTGGATACATGCATTTTGAAAAGTAAGTGAAGATCAATTTGAGTTCTACTACTACAAATGGATTGTGCACACCAAGTGTTTTGAAAAAAAGTTCACACTATCATAGCTATTATGTTAAAGATTTATTTGTGAGATAATCATAACGAGAGATAAACTAAATAATATAGCCATAAAATTTTGTGGTTTATAGCTCCTAAATATATGAACAACTAAATAGTAAAAGTTTGACTCATGTTATATGCTAATTAACAAAGAAAATTCTAAAACTCTGTAACACATTGATTAAATTAGTAATCTCATTAATTTTTACATTTATCAGAATTTTAAAGTTGACAAAATATAGATTTTGATGAAATTAATAAGGAAATGAGACTATTGCATTAGGAAAATGAGTTATTGGCTTTACATTTTGCCTTCAAATATTTGGTGAAAATAAATTAATACAAACGGGTTTCATAGAAATGGTGCTATGAAAATTTTAGTTTAGGCAACAAGAAAGTAAAAAAAGTTCATAGGAGCATAAAAAAGAAACGAGGTCAAAATTAAATATTCAAAAACTTTAGATGCTATTTTATAATTTAAATAATATCCATTAGATTGTTTTTTTCCTTTATCATCTTTTATTGATTACGTGCGAAACTAGTGTAATATTCTTTTACCGATACAGCCGGATATACGACTTTTTGTCTTTTTCAATGGCTAGTTTCTTGTACTCTCTCTCTCTTTTGACACTCTTGATGTAATCCCTAAAACTTTGGTTTGTCTCTAGGAAAAACTTGGATCGGCCCTAACATAATCAAATCCAACATTCCAAGTTTAATGAGTGCCTTTGAAAAAATTGGCAAAGACCTTTTTAAGCCCAAATATACGATAGATATTTTTGTCTGGTTGACTATCAATTTTGGAGTAAGAACTTCCGACATGATGTTCGATACACATGGTAAATATTTTGGTTTAGATCAACAAAAACACAGGAGCAACGATTGCTTCCTGAATTTAAAAGTTTTCAAACGATGTGTAGGCGTTATAAGATTGGTAAGCATAAACCTTTAATCATAAAATAACTTAGTAGGCGTTATAAGATTGGTAAGCATAAACTTTTAATCAAAAAAATATCTTAAATTTTATATAAGCTTAATCAAAAAATCACTTAAATTTTATATAAGCTTAATCAAAAAATCACTTAATTTGGTGTTTGTTTGTTTGCAAGAGAAAATTCTTGGCAAAGAGAAAGCAAAATAAAACAAAAGCGGAGAAAGAAGAAGCCGGAGACTATTAAGCAAATAATTAGTGGGGTTAATCATAACAAATACTTAGGGTTGTTTTATGCTCAATTGTTCGATATGCTACTTAATGCTAGAGAATTTCAACTCTTGTTATGTTTGGCTATGAAAAATTCTGGATGTGACTCTTAATGCTTTACTAAAATTAAACTTATGTACGTATGATCGCTTTTTCTAGTGTCTCAAAGCCATTCCATCTACTTGTTCCTTTAAGTTTTCCAACAGTTTGGATTTGAATCATTTGATATTCAAGTTACAGAGAGGCCTTGAAGAGGTTCTTGTTTTAGCAATTCATCGAAGATGATTGCACTTTTTCATGATCGACAATGGATAAATCGCAACAAAAGAAGAAAAACTATAGATAAAACATAGAACCAAATCCCAAGAAAACGTAAAATTTTTGTAAACGAGAACAGAAGAAAATACCATGAAAAACCATATGGCTGTATCGAGCTCTTTTTGGGAAGATAATAAAAAAAAGTTGTTTGAATAAAAAAACGATTAAAATTTGTCCAAACTTGTTTAATTTTTTTTTTCCTTTAATCAATGAAATAATAAAAAAAATATAAATGCCATTTATTCTCTATTTTACACTCAGTAATTTAGTATGACAATATATGATTCTAATCTATTAATAATAGCGATCCTAAAAAATATATTATACGGATGCGTCTTTTCAACGGTTATTTGTTATGCACTTTTTCGCGGAAAATCGCTATCTTAGAAAATGCATTATATGGGTGCGTCTTTTCAACGGTTATGTCTTTTTGTTACTTGTTATTTGTTATGCACATTTTTCGTTTTAACCATTCGAAATAATAGGTGTCCTAAAAAAATATATAATCCATTTCATAGACATGTTTATCTTTATATTCAGAATGAGTTACCACGCGATATCGCGGGTTTCAGACCTAGCACTATAAATAACAAAAAATATATATATATGATTATCTTTATTCATGCATATGATATGGTTCATGCACACCACCAAGTGTTTGACAAAAGCTCACACTATCATATTAATCCACGAGATTTAGGGTTTCTTGTGGCGTAAGATCATAACTCCTATCAATTTTCGCGCTCTTTTCTTAACTGTACCTCAAGTGACCCTCACGTCACGTGCACAAATTAACCGACTCTGACCCTATAACTCCTTTCCTTCTTCAACGTCTTCTTCTTCAACGCTTCCCCATGTTCTGTCTCTCTGTTTTCTTTCCTTTTCTCGAGAAAATCCAGAAAGTACAGCGCCATAATTGTTTTTTCAAATTCTCCGTTATACTTTAATAGATTAACTGCCACAAGTCCTAGAGACCATATACACATAACTACAATTCTTGGAGTTGCAGAAACTAGGGATCTTCGTGGTTGATATGATAGTAACAATCTGGTCTATTTAACTTCATTGCTATGTAATTTCAACTGATCTTATCATATAATGAACACAAGTGTTTTTGAATTGGAACATGACATTGTTTTATACAATATTTTGATACAATTTTGTCACTTGTTAGGCCATTGAACAGCTTCATAAAACAGAATCTCTGCCCGAACCTTCCTTTCTCCACAGAATCTGACCACATTCTTCCAGTTACCAACAACCTGTTCAGCATCACCAAAACATATCAATAATGTCTAATTTTACATTACAACTCAAGAGAGAAAGGAAAATGTTTCGAGTTTTACCTCTTTTGCTGAAGCTTCATGTCTGAAACTTACCCACCGGTTCTTTTTATAAGCTAGGCAGATGTGTTCTTCTTCTTCACCACAACCAATCTGCATTTCCATATTCTGAGACTCTAACAGACAAATACAGAAGAACAATAGGACAAGCATTTGTGACTCTGTTTCAGATTTTACCATTGACACAAGCCGGTACTTTGTGTTTGGTTCTAAGCCTTCGTATAGCCTGCTGATATCTATCTCCCACACCAAAGCATTTGTTGTTTCACCTATTTCTTTTGCATTTTCATCATTCTCCCACTCCAACACTAATGTTGCAAACCCATAAAGCACCGACATTGTTAATTTCTTCTTAGAGCATAATAAATGAAATGAGTAGATAAGATCACAATCATCATCAAAACTTACCGATTGTGAAGATAGGCGGGCAGGTACTTATAATGTGATGAACAATGTTTGCCTTTCCACAGCATAACATTTTATCTTCCATGCGGATCACCTTAAGGATGTCCTCAAACTTTATATTCCCCAAAGCAAACTGCATATGTATAACCACAGAACAACTTCTTAAGTGGTAGTACCAGTTTCTGTAGGACAGACAAAGAGGGAAATAAATGAAACATACCTTCAGGTCTCTGATTGAATCTGCAGCCATAACAATTCCATAAGAACTTTGCTCTGGATAATTTGGCTTCTTTCTGCATTTGCTACAACTCATTCTTTCATATTCTTCCAGTGTAAAAAGACGAGTTACCACTCTTTCTATTTCTGGACTTTTCCAGCAAGGCCAAAACTCAAGAATGGATACGAGTAGCTCAGCAGCATCACTTGACTGAAAAGATTTAAAAACCAGAATGACATTCATGACAACAACCAAGCTTTTTGAAAAAAAATAACATGCCATGCTTAGATGTTTAAATCCCGCACAAACCATGGAATGAACTTCTTGTAGGGCAGCACGTAAGTCGCTCAGGAGACAACGGTACACTCCCTCATCTTTTATCTGCTTCGAGACAAAACCAGTAAAGAAATTTCGTAGCGCACCAGGAACTCGTTCTTCCTGGTTGTCATGAAATTGATGCCGATTTTGCACCAAATACTCTTTAACAACCTTAATGTTACAAAGGCCCTGCAGTAGCACAATTTGTCAAAGAAAATAAAGAAATAAAAATTATGCATCTCAAAACAGAGAAATACTCTTTTGTTTGTGTCTGCTTTACCTTCAGCGTCATGTCAAGGGTTGAATTGTATCTGGTTACAGCTGCTCCATGTGATGATGACTCCAAATGTTTCGGCAGTGAATCTTCTCCAGGCAAGTTTTGCATATCTTGAAGATGGTGAATGAAAGAAATAAGAATTATGCATCAAAAAGAAAGTAGTTTAGAATATTTGTCAATTGAGAAGCTCTTTTACAACCAAGGTCACCTTTAGCAGCTTCCTCCTGATTGTCAGTGTTAGATGAATTTTCCAATCGACCCTCTTCATTTGATTCTGGTTCCATAGAATCGTCTTCTGCCGGGTTAAGTTTGACAGAATGTTCACTGGACATGTAAGAACACCTTTGGTTTAGAGAAAACCCGAAAACAATTTATCAACTTGCAAAGAAGACTCTTGAGGTACTTACAGTTCAACAATCTTATCAAGGGGCCTAGACATGCTCATTGAAGTTCTCTGTTGCACCATGAAGACCATTCCTTCTTACAACTGAGTAATCGAAAAGTCAACGAAGTAACCACAGAATTTAGAACGTTTGAGACCTTTTTGCTTTTATTTTTCTTCTTCTTTGACTGTGGTTTCTTCTCCTCCACAAGTAAAAGATCTGCTTCTGCTGCAGCTACCGTGGCTTTGGATTCCATATCTACCTTGTTGCTTTTACTTTTCTTCTTCTTTGATTGAGGTTCCTTCTCCTTCACGAGAAAAAGATCTACAAGTCCTTCCTACACGATGAGCCATCAAATATAACTAAAAGAACATGAAATCATCTTTGTCTAACAAGTGGAAGACCAAATCAGAGGGAAAATGAAAGCTCTCTGTGTAAAACCGAATTTTCGAACCAACCAGCAAGAATTCTTTCAGCGGTCGAAGGATGTAAGAGCGGTAGTCAAAAACAGAAAGTCTGGTGAGGTGGTCCAGCAACTTGATCCTTGAGTTTTTAATCAGCAAAATCTTTGAATCCATTAAAGGGATCTGCAAATCAAAAGACACTTTAAGATTACCTTGATCTGAAAAGTGTCTAAAACATAAGTTAATTAAAATTCAGATCAGAAATGAACCTTCTTAGTGACCGCTAATTTCAGATGGCCTATGGACTCCAAAACTATAGCATCACTGAGATTTTTACGCTCACGTATAACATTCAGAGAATCTTCTGAATCGGGGTAATCAAATGTCGGCCACAATGCCCTTTCAAGAACATCTCGCACTGCAGAGAATAACTGTTCTGTCATTACAGGATCTCCGGCGGGTGTCATTAAATGCTCTTCACATTTATCACACAGAAGAGATGCATATGTGTTACGTTGATATTCCGGAATATTCCTTCTCCTTTCATCTTCGCGTATACATGAGTTCTCGACCTTAATAAGAATCAAATTAAAATGTCTGAGCTTGACTTTCTTTGAATATTCGATTCGCAAACTCCTATATATGAACTGAACGGCTTTCAGAACAGCCATCCAAATATCAAGATTGTGTGCCCTGATTGGTCTGGGAAATCGAAATCTTTCATCTCCTGAAGAGTGGTTGGCTAACCAGGATAAGATATCATCGCCATGAGCCTGTGCTTTGGCGTAGTGAACATTGGGATCAAACAAATTGATTGTCCCTTCATCATCAAATGAAGCAATCTTGCAGTGCAGTAGTCTCTTATCCAGAAGCAGAAATGAAAACTGAGTGTCAAAGTCGATCTTTTCTTTAACTCGAGTACCATTGCAGAAACTGTCCACTGCTCTGCAAACCAGATCTGTACCATCATACCTTTCACACTTAATGTTTTTTAGCAAGTCTAGGATTTGATGGAGTTCATGATATTCCAAAAAACAGATAATCTGAGGTGTCTCCACTAGGCAACACTCGGTAAGACTGTGTTCGGAAACTTCAAATTTTTCAAGATGCTTAACCACAAAATGCTTCACCCAGTCTCGAAGGCTACATGAGAGAATTTTACGGTCACAAAACGACATGAGAAGCAACTTGATTTCCTGGAGTAACTTACTGCGCTCTTCATCCGTAGCTAAAGGCCAGTCTCTGGACCAACCATTCTCATATGTGAAAGCCTTCACGTCTTTGAGCCGATTCTTAATCATACCAACGGCAGCTGCTACATCCACTGGTTCCCAAGTTCCAACCAATATCTTACTAGCCCAGACTTTACTGATCCTCATGGCCACAGCTACTGTCGAAGGAGGTTTATATTCTTTAGCATGTTCTTCTTCAAGATGTTTCTTACATTCACCAGAACTAGAGAACTTCTTCGAACAATTTCGACACATCCAAAATCTCTATTTTCTGTCCTTCCTGGCAGAAGTGAGAACTTTCTCCAAAGCATCTCGTCCCTCTCTGCCATGTACTCTCTCAACATAACTCGCAAGTTCCACATTGCTTACTTTCATAAAGTTCCTTTTTTCCTCAACATTCAAACCCGCCCAATACGACCTCAATCCTATAATGGAATCAGACTCACTCTTCCTCGTCTCTTCATTTCCCTTTGAGTCCCTAACTTTTTGTTCGCAGTTTTTTACAGTGGAACCAACACAAGTCTTGGATTCAGCAATCCTTGACTCCGCAAGTTTGATTATATCCCTCAGACGTTCCTCGTCCCTGCTCACTAGTTCTTTGTCCTGTAAGTGAACAACAGATAAACCATCTCTTGCGACGCCCACGGATTTCTTGTAATACAATACTGACCCAATCTGTTGAGCCAAATTGAAGAGTGAAACTGCCGCAAAGGCTGCAAACCCAAGATTAAACGAAAAGCTTTCTACAGAACCCAAAAAGTATGTGAATTTCAAGTCAGTGTTCTCTGTTTTGTCCGCTATGTCCTTGAAGATAGTACCTTGCAGAAAGTTAACATAACCCTTGTCTTTCTCCGCTTTGACGAAAGACAAATCTTCAAATATCTCCAAGGCCTTGATGTAATCGTCTTGAGCGTAGAAACGTTTGGCACTTTCGAAGAGTTGTTTGCCCTTAGCATCTTGCAGAGAAGGAATCCCCATGAATTTTTTAGCGTAGCAGTAACGATTCTCAAGAATCTTGAGTCTTCTTGGTCTCGAGAGAGTTTTTGTTTTCTTTGGGGAGAAGAAGAAGAGTAGAGGCGGGAAAATCAACGTGTAAAGGAAGTTGAAGAGGCTGGTCTTTTGTCAAGTAAGAGCCACGTGACAAAAGGGGATTTGGCAAAAAGAACAGAGACCCGTTTTGGGCATTGAGGAATTGTGTAAGCAAACAAAAAAAGCCATTGGATTTGGGAGAGTAGAATGATGTTTCATGTTCGGGATCAAATTGGTCATCGCAATAGGACGAAAGAAACTGGTTGATAAGTTTGGGATTGAATGATGAGTGATAAGAGACACAGAGATTCGATAATTTAGAAGACTCTATAAGATTTGTTATAAAAGATGGAGAACAAAAAACATTAGTTTTTGTCGATTTCGGTTAAAATTCAGCTAGTTAAAATTCTGTCGATTTCGGTTATATTTGCATAATTTTTTGGTCATATATTAGTTGTTTTTTGATATTTTTTTTTTGGGATCATTTCTTGATTAGTGTGTTTCATACTTGCCAAAAACCATGTTAATCTTCTTTGTAACATTCTAATTTTATCACATGTCCCCAAAAGAACTTGGGTTATATATTGTTGTAACCAAAACTTGAACATTTGTTTGGAGACACAACTTTCTTTTAAGGAGAGACAACTTAGAAGTGTCCCATTGTGTTGTTCCTATGATGAACAAATCTTTTGACTTTTAAATCTGGAAAAGAGATTGTTCCATGCCCTTGTGCTGGCCTTGAAGGTACTCGCGGAAGCCAATTATCTTTCCATACATAAGTTTCTTTTCCATCTCCTAGCATCCATTGTATACCTTGTTTTAGGAGTTGATTGCCTTGAAGAAAGAAAATGGATCGATGAAACCCAAACACAGAAACAGAGAAACAAGCACTAAGCTGAGAACGGACAATAGAATCAAAACGTTGTGTTTAGAAACAAACCCACACAACGCTTGATACATAATGTCTTTATGTTTGAAAAAAAAACTTGCTCTCCTGTTAAAACAGAGAATCAGAAAACAGAGTTTGTTGCTGTTGAGTTTGGAAGAGATCACCTTGAGAAGAGGTTGTTGTTGGTGTGAAGAACACAAAGCAAGGACTTCCGCAAGAAGAAGACAGCCATGATTAAAGGGGAGTAAAACGTTTTTACTTGTTAACCTTAGTTCATGTTCTTAGATAGATGTATTAGAACTTGTTGGAAAACTTTGATTCTAACTTGTTTTTGTTTTCTTAAAAGTGATCTAATAAACTTTTGTCGCAGCCGAGGATTAGTGGTTGGTTTGAAAAAACCAACCAATACTTTGTTAAATCATGTGTCGTCTCATTTATCTTTTGTTTTAATCGCTTCCACACTTAACTATAGTCTTTCAGATTTTTCACATAGTAAAACAAAAATGAAACTTCAATTTGATAATGTTATAATACGAACTTGAATCTTACTTATTTTTCACCACATTCTTCGAACGTTTTCTACAAAAACGAAACCATCTCAAAATAACCCATTGGAACATATCGTGAAGGCAATACATGTAAGCAATGCCTTTGTGTTTAAAGTTTGGTATGCGACGAGGACTGAATAAGAAATGTCTCTGTGCTTTTAAGAGACCTTTGGATCTTCTTGAGTTCTTTGGCCACTTCCACCATCGTTGGAACTTCCCCTCTAAGACCAATGCATCTCTGTGAGAGCATTAGGAATGCTTTCATTCGACAAAGCTCTTCTTCTGAAATCTCATCCATCATATCTATCATCTTTGGATCTGCGATCTCATCCATTCTTCGCTTTTCCATGGATTTGGACAGCCAATTTGGAAAATGTCTTCTTGCAAAATTCCTCTGTGACGTGGTTTCATAATCATCAGTGTCACCTTCGCCTTTACCTTCTTTTTTTTCTTCTTCTTCTTCACAAAGCTCATGAAATCTTTCTTCTCCGGTTAGAAGCCTTTGCATGACAATTCCAATGGCGAAGATATCCGTTTTCTCCGAGACTATGCCATGTCTCATATAATTTATGGTCAATGAAACCATACATTCCCATTACATTGTCAACATGGACAAATGTTTCTCCTTCTGGAATTGAGAGGCAGTAAGTGAAATCACTGAGCTTCGCGACCCCATCTTCATCGAGTAGGATATTTCTAAAACTCATATTCCTATAGACGAAGGGCCTTGGGAAGGCAGTGTGAAGGTAAGCTAAAGCAGTCGCAATATCCTCTGCTATCTTCATCCTCCTCTTCCACGGTTGTTCACTTAGATCTAATCTACAATGTTTCTTTACACCATCATAAACCTTGACTGGTTCTTGAAACTCAAGACAACATCCAACCAATTTCATGAAGTTTTTGTGACCACTCACCATCGATGATATTGCTATGTCGAGGCAAACGTATTCTAGTTCGTAGGCTAAAAATTTCACAATGAGTTTCTCGTCTTTACCTGAATACCATTTGTAATAATAACCATCTAATTCAGAAACATGATTAGAGTCGCTGAAATTGTTGGTGGCTTGAAGGAACGGATCAGCAGAGACAAATTTGATGGGATTGGATTTGCCATCGCAACATTCGATGAGATCTTCGAACAACACAGCCCCTCTCTCTCTGCCTCGAACCAACCTCTGTTTCTTATGATAGGCTCGTGATTTCTTCTTCTTCTTTAACCAATCCATCTCAGAACCTACTCAATTTACAAATTAAAAAAGGATACTTTACATTGAAATCAAATGACCAAGATCGAAGAGCACACACTGAAATCAACGAAACTAAATAGATATTAACTTTCTAGAACTCACCAGGAGCTCCAAGAACCAACCTCGAAGGACCAATATTCGTGAAAGAGAAGCACTGAGATTTGGGAAAGTATTCTTCTCACTGATATTCTCAGAAATGGCTTTAAGCTTAAAGGCCTTACATTTAGTGTGGATGATAAAGCGCGTTACGGTTCTCATTGACTTTCTCAGAAACGGCCAAAGGTGAAAGGCCGTGAAGGTCGCGGCGGAAACGGAGAAAAAGTGGTCATCTTCTACTTCCTCATGTCTTTACACTGTAAAGATGTTTCTTTGAAATGCAATTCGAGAAAACTGAAGACCTTATCGAATTTCTGATTAGCAAAAAAAGGATTCAAAAAGTGGTCATTTTCTGTAGGGTTTAGCTGATCAAATTGGCAATAAACCGGAATCTTAACCGAAAATAGCATCGACTAAGATAGGTTTGTGACATTTAGGGTTATATTCGTCATTTACATCATTTCCTTTTTAAATTCTTCTTTTAGCGTTGAGACGAAGCTCAATTTTCAGCAGAATCGCAAACTTCACCATTCATTTCTTGAAAAATTTGTACTTTTTTTTTTTTTGCGTCTACGAGTTCTTTGATATTTCTTCGTCTTGGTTTATGAGGTAAGCTTTTCACCCTCTTGCTATTAGGTTCTGATGATGATGAAGAATCTGATTTTTTGGGTCAATTTTGAACTTAGGTCGTCTTGTGGGTACATAGATCTCTTTTCTTTCTTCGATTTTGCGTTTTTGAAAATTTTCTTCTGATTTTGTTTCATACCCGTCTCTCTATTCGGTGTTCTTGATTGAATTTGGAGGTTTCTGGGTATGTATTAATCAGGGCTTTTGAAGATATTGAATCGCTGAAACAAGATTATTTTCGGCTGCTAGGGTTTCTTATGTTTAGAAAGGAGATGTTTTTTCTTTCTTTATTCTTCTCAAGATTCTTTTTTTTAACCTCTGTAACTTGCTAATTTGTTTTATGCTTTTTTTACCTGCAGCTCAAAGGAGAAACCCACTCTCGGGTAAGTGATCTTGATATACATTTTGCTCATTAGGTCAACTGAATTTAAAGTTTTGTAATTTGAGTTACTCGTCCATGGAACTTGTAAATTTATGCTCTGATGTTTATGGTTAGTTGTTGGTTTTAACCAATTTAGTTCTAGTATTCTTAATCTGTGCCTGTGGTAGAGTGATTCTTATACTTTTTAATGTTGGTACATAATAATGTATTTTGAAGTACTTCGAAATGTGGTAGAGTGGCTCAATGTAGTTTGTAATTTGAGCCATCTGTACATGGAAGTTGAAAATGTATGTTCTGATGTTTATGGTTAGTTGTTGTTTTGACCAATTTAGTTCTGATATTCTTAACCTGTGGTAGAGTGATTCTTTTACTTTTTCTGTTGGTGCATAGTAATGTATTTTGAAGCACTAACTATGAAATGAAATGTGATAAGGCTTTTCTCTTGACCTGGCCAGTGACTCTTTGATGGGAAATGTGGTTTATTGTTAGAGTAACATTACGTTTAACATTAGGTTTAGAGCGACTGTGATTAAATGTTAGTTTCTTGAACTTAGATAATTTGTTTTTATGTGCAGAGGTACGCGGATTAAGACCCGCAAAAGGAATATTGCTGCTCCTCTGGACCCTGCAGCTTTTTCTGATGCAGTTGTCGTAATTTATCTGGATAATGCTGGTGATCTGGTACTTTTTTCGTGTTTAAGTATTTGTTTTCCTGTCCTAATTGCTTGTCAAAGTCTTTGCACCTTAACTTATGACTTTTTGTTATGGCTTGTCTTAGGAACTTGTTGCCAAAAATATTGAGTCATCAGATCTTAGTTTCGCAAGATACGGTGACATTTTCTTTGAGGTAAGTTTCCATATGGATACTGCCTCAGCTGTCTTCTATATTGCCTCTGTATCACATATGTCTTCCTAAGATGTAATTTCTCATGTTCACTTGAGCTGTTATATTCATCTGATGGGGTCCAATATGATTTATAAAATATGATTTATATATTCACTGAAGATGGTGTATGAGGAGATCTTCCTGACTGTGTATGTTCGTCAAGATCTTGTGGATGTTTGAACTTCTTCAATTCCAATGGATACTAGTTTTTGTTTTCTTGTATCGAGTGACTTTTTGTTTGCTTGTCTTTCCTGAGATTACTAATTAAGGAACCTCTCTTGTCATTTAAGGTTGTTTTCATTGGAGGACGTACACAAACTGGTTCAGTGAAATCTGATGAAGGGGAACGCCATCCTTACTCTATAATAGACTGTGAACCAAAGCGTGAAGCTATTCTACCATCAGTTATATACATACAGAAAATTTTGCGGAGGAAACCGTTCCTTATAAAGAACCTTGAAAATGTTACGCGGAGATTCTTGCAGTCACTGGAGCTTTTTGAGGAAAGTGAGAGGAAGAAGCTTGCAATATTCGCAGCGCTCGCATTTTCCCAGAAGCTCTCAGGATTACCTGCAGAGACTGTCTTCCAGCCATTGCTTAAGGATAATCTTGTTGCCAAAGGGATAGTGCTCACTTTCGTAACAGACTTCTTCAATGAATATTTGGTTGAGAACAGCCTCGATGACTTGATTTCTATTCTGAGGCGTGGCAAGATGGAAGACAAGCTCTTGGATTTCCTGCCACCCACTAAGCGGACTACTGAAAGTTTTGCTGAGCATTTCACGTGAGTTTCTTCTATTGCTTGAAGCTTGCTGCATTCAATATGATTATGTTGCTTCTTTAGTCACTTGTATAGCTTCCTTGGTCCTCTGATATGAATGCCATTGGTAAGATTCAATTAAATAGGTTAAATTTTTGTCGATAGTTTGTTGAGTTCAACAGTTCCTATGTCCTATTATCAACCTGCATTGTCATGAATAGTGTATAGTTTACTCTTCCTTCTGATTCTGTGTTCTTTTATCACTTGCCTTTAGAATCTGAGCGCTACTCTTCTCTGTATTTTTACTTAATCTGTATAACTGATATTTATACTATATTATTTTTCTTGTGATTTTAAGCAAGGCAGGATTGACAGCTCTGGTAGAGTACAATGAAAAGAAAATCTTCGAGGTGAAGCTGAAGGAAATAAAAGAGGTCCTTACGACCCAAGTGACAGAGGAAATTAACGTAGATGAAGTGATTGAAACGGTGAAGCAACAGGTGAAAGATGCTAAGCTACCAGAGATTGGGGTTGTGCGTGTGATATGGGATGGGATAATGGACGCTGTTCAATGGTCTGGGAAAAACCAGCAGCAAAATTCGAACTCTGTCTTACGGCAAGTGAGTTTTTTTTGTTGTCTTTATGAAGCAAGAAGATTAGGTTGTTCTGGTCTTAAAGCTAATTTTTGTTTGTGGTTGTTGTTGTGGTAAGGTGAAAACATGGGCTCCGCTTTTAAACACGTTCTGCAGCAACGGGAAAATGGAGATGGAACTGATGTACAAAGTACAGATGCAATGTTATGAGGATGCAAAGCTGATGAAAGTGTTTCCTGAGGTAGTGAGGTCTTTGTATGAACTTGATGTACTTGCTGAAGACACTATTCTCTATTGGTATCGCAAAGGAAGCAACCCTAAGGGCAGGTAACTATTTTTTGTTTTGCGGAAAAGAGTAGGTTGTATTTATAAATAGGATTGAAACCAAGCCAACCTCTAAATGCTGTGTGTGTTGGGTTTTGTAGGCAAACGTTTGTGAAAGGATTGGAGCCGTTTGTGAATTGGCTTGAAGAGGCTGAGGAAGAAGAGTGAGTGAGAGAGACACAATCTGCTTTTTTCTTACTCTCTTCTAATAAAGCCACAATCTTTGCTTTTCTCAATGCATTTTCAAAAATACAAATGCATTAAAGGATTGTTTGAATGGATACTTACTTTAGTGGATTGTTTGTTTGTTTAGAGGAGATGTATCACTATTTTGTCTTACCACTATTTTTTACCACTAATCTTCTACTGTTTTAATCGCTCTCTTATGACTAATCGCTGTTTTTATCTTTAGAAAATCTTTTACCATTTTGTATCATCACTAAGACCATATCTTTTACTCTTTTAGTGTCATCTTGTATAATTACTTAAAAAAGAAAGAAAAATAATAGTAATAAATACAAAAAAAAAAAGAAGAAAAAAACCTTATCCAAAAGATCTTATTTAAAAACCACAAAAATTTGGAGAGGAAGAAATGAAAAAAAGGGAGTGTACATTCATTAACCACTTGGCCACACAATCACATATCCTAATGGAAATACACTCCGATGACTACTACTTCCTCCTCCTCCTTCCTCCTCCCTGCTTCTCCTCCCTCCTCCGCCCTTCTCCGCCGCTTCTTCCGCCGCTCTTGGCTCTCCTCTAAGATCCACCACCGTCTTCCCCGAGGTACATACATTACCCTTGTCTTATTATTCTGAAATCTTTATTTTCATGTGATCTTGTTTGCTTTTCTATTAGGATTCCAACTCTTGTTAGTTAAATTTTAAGGGTTCATGAGTGATTTTCCCGCAGTTTCTCAACTTGTCGCGTCCTTGAAAAGTGATATATGAATCATCTCTTTGAAGAGTCGATTGCACTATACTCACTTGAACATTTCACATGTATTTTTCCTAATTTGAAGCCTTAGTTTATCGAACCAAGTTCCTGTGATCTCACATTAATCACTTTACCTTCGTTAATGAGCAACCATAAGATCGAAAAAAGTCGCAAACATTAGCAAGAATGAAGAGTTAAACACAACATTTAGTTCATGTACAATCCCAAGATTACAAGAATTACTATGCTCTGCTCTATTGATTGTATAGGTCTCATTTTACTCTATCTTAAACCGTATCTATGTAACCATCTTGTCTTTCTTTTTTCTTTCTCAGTCTTGAATAGTTCAAGCAGGACTGAAGTATCCATTGATACATCAGAAGCAGACAAGCTTGTTGATAGGATTGATTTTGGGGAACTATGCAATGATTTTGAGTGCACAAGTAGCCCTCAGGTCGAATCCACTGCTAGACAACTTGCTCGCGACATTCTTGAACTTAGGGAAGGAAATCGCGCCTTTGCTTGCTATGCGGTTTCTGTTAGATATAAGGTACATTTTGCTTCACATTATATGGTACAAGGAAACATACATTAATCATACATATAACACTTGTTTTCATGTATTCTCTTGTGATGTTTTTGATATCCCTTGGCAATAAGTAAATACATGGTGATTGATAGTGATTGCAGGACGCGATTCGAAGTTTTACAGGCCGTGAGAAGTATAAAAGACCAATGTGGTTAACTAGTGGGCTAGAGAGTCCCACCTCGGTGAGTACTGATCTAGTTCTTTAACCATTTTGGTTACAAACAATGTAATTTTAACCATCTTATTATGGACTCTAGACGATCCAGGAGATGGTAATGTTATCAACCAGTGTCTTGCGTATTAGATGGACAGTGAAAGGAAAACCAAAATCTTTTCTTGCGGCTTTAAGTGGAGATCTGATAATCAAAGTCAAGTCTGAGTTTACTCTTAACCAGATTAGTGGTCAAGTGATTGAGCATGAAGAGTCTTGGGACTTATCTTCATCATCCCCTATTGCTCAAGCCTATTTCTGGACATCACGTCGTCTCTTTGCTGCTTCTGAATCTGCAAAAGACTTGGTCGATGCCACGAAAGACCTGACCGCGAGTTTCACAGCTCGAAAAGAAGATACAGAGATATATCGTGATCCAACCGATCCAAATAAGGTCAGTTTACATTAAACATTAGAAAGTACTTCATAAGTCTTGCTTAATCCATAGTGCTTGGTCCTGACATGTGAGACGTAAACTAAGAGAATCTTTACTTTGTGGTGATGCAGTTTTTCCAAAGAGATGATAGCTTGGAGAGAGATGTATATCAAGTTGCTCTGTTTCTAGCCATTGTCTACTTTGTTGTACAGTTCTTGAGGAACACTCTCTAGTAACAATATATGTAAATGTCTATAATATTTTTGTTGTATATGATCTGATCTGTATAAAAAAACTGAACAAGAAAAAGAAATGTGTTTGTGTTGTGTGTGTTGGAAGACTTTTTTACATTATTTTATTTTCTTTCAGCTTTCACAATGCACAATGTAATCAGATTAATGTCTCTCTTTGTGAGCTAAGCTAATGAAGTAAAAGCCACTGCGATGAACATTGACAAAATTGTAAGAAGCTTTCCGACCATTAACAAAGGAGGAGCTGATGAGAGATTGTCTGCTCCGACCGAGTAAACTCCTCCTGATCCACCTTTTACTTTGATGCTTGATGAACCTTAAAAAACAATGAACCCATTTGTTTGTATGAATAAAGAAGAGGATGAAGAGTGATTTTTGTTTGCTAACTTTTTTTGGGTTCTTGAGATACTTACAGTTATGATCTGTCCATCCAATAACCTCGTTCTCTAGATCATATACTACTAACTTGTTAGAGAGCACCATATCTACAAAAATCATAAGTGTATAGTTTAGAAATATCGAAAGAAGCTAAAGATTTTGTTAGAACTTTGAAAACTTTTACCTCCCAAGAGAATCACTTCTGATCTTTCCTCAGTTGTCATTCCACCAGCTTGCCAACCAAAGCAATACATGTCTTTCTGTTTGTAAATGGAGGAAGAAGAGTTACATTTCAAGAAGAGTGAACATCCTAATCGAACTTGACGAAAATAGAGATCAAAATTGGTATAACTTGTTCGAAAAAACATAATTTCTGCTGCCTATTGACTTAACTTACCTCAAGTGAGAAAAGATAATCATGTGGATAAACTGTAAGTTTAAGAGAGTCCTCAAAATGAAAATTTACTGGTGGGAATGCCTGATCCGGGCTGCGAGTTCAAGAAACGAAGATTTTAGCATATAACACACTGATTTAGCGCGCATGCAAGCATTCAAGCTAGTTTCTGAACAGCTTAGAGATATTGTTATTCCGTAAGAGTGCAAAACACATACCATGAGTTCATAATTGAAGCATTGCTTATGCAAACACATAGAAAGTTATATTGGCAATGATGAATATTACTTAACTAAGACAATACACACACACTCGAAAGAAAGGCTTGCGAAGACAAACCATTGATTAAAGGAACATGTCGTCTTACTCTTTAGTGAAGCTGAAACATTGGAAAGTTTCTTCAACTATGTGCAGTTTTACTGGTTGACGAGCAGTAATCTACACCGCGAAAATCATGATCAAGATTGTGATTTACAAACTATAAAACACACTACTAAGAGCAAAGAAAGTTACCGTTTCTATTAAGGAGTCATAAAGAGCTTGTGGTAAGTAAGCCAAAGTTGTACCACTATCAATAATGGTTCCTCCATTCTTTACAAGACTTGGTGGAAGGTCGAGAGGAGCTCCATCGACGTCCATTCCCGTCATCATAACATTGTAATGCATCCTAAAATTGTTGAGTATTTCACGTTTATTATACAAGATTCATGATTCAAGAACATCCCTAAATATGTCTTAAGAGCCTTTTTGATGCACTAAAGATTTCTAAAATCAAGCCATTTCATCGAAAACTCAACACCATTGACTCACCGATGAAGAAATTTTCAGCCTGATTTTGGAGTCAACCAAGAATCACTAATCAGAACATACCAGACAAAACTATAAAATTGTCGCATATATCAAGAAAGCTATTCAATCAAAAAGATAAGCTTTATATGCACATTTTGTAAGCAATAAAGAGAGCTATTCAACCATTAAATGGATCCTATACATGTTATAGGTGAAAAGACATTATAGCTAATCACTAATCAGAAGATTCAGAACATACCAGACAAAACTATGAAATTGTCTCATAGATCAAGAAAGGTATTCAATCAAAAAGATAAGCTTTATATGCACATTTTGTAAGCAACAGAGAGAGGAAGCTATTCAAAATCTAAAGGATATAAGCTTTATGAATGATTTTGAGAAGACACCACGTACTGATTAGGTACCATAGAAGTTGTTTTAACAGTTGGAGAATCCACTACACCAACAGCAAAAATCCCACCTCCTTTGGCATTATCCAAGCAATGAGAAAAGACTCTTTTCGCATCACCCGTTGCAGCTAGTTGCGAAAGGACAGAGGTATTTGATTGTCCAAATCCCATAACTCCATCAACCGCTGACTCGGATTTCCCAAGTTGTCCAGATTGATCACTTCCACACCTGTCTCAAAGAAGAGTCCTTATGAGAAAACAAAAGAGGAATCATTAAAGTTCACAATCACAAACCCTAACTCAAAACATTCTAGAAGGATGTCACATTAATGCCTAAGCTTTCAAAGATCCCAAGATCATGAAACTTTAGCGATGATATGGATGCAACACATACATAAAAACATCATCTTTGCAACATGACACATAAGAATACATTCTTGAATATGATAAGGTAACACAAAAGCTAGATATTTAGCTCTCAAAGATCCTAAGATCATGAAAACTAGCGATGATATGGATGTAAAGCATACATAAAAGCTTTCATCTTTTCAACATGACACACAAGAATACATTCTTGCATATGATAAGGTAACATAAAGCGAGATATTAAGCTCTCAAAGATCCCAAGATCATGAAGATTAGCGATGATATGGATGTAATGCATACATAAAAGCTTTCATCTTTTCAACATGACAACATAAGAACACATTCTTGAATATGATAAGGTAACATAGAAGCGAGATATTAAGCTCTCAAAGATCCCAAGATCATGAAAATTAGCGATGATATGGATGTAATGCATACATAAAAACATCATCTTTGCAACATGACGCATAAGAATACATTCTTGCATATGATAAGATAACATAGAAGCGAGATATTAAGCTCTCAAAGATCCAAGATCATGAAAATTAGCGATGA
This sequence comes from Kernera saxatilis, assembly GCA_900406395.1. Lineage (NCBI taxonomy): Eukaryota > Viridiplantae > Streptophyta > Magnoliopsida > Brassicales > Brassicaceae > Kernera > Kernera saxatilis. The sequence continues at coordinate 7,815 of OVAY01001590.1, read as the reverse complement.
TATGGATGTAAAGCATACATAAAAGCTTTAATCTTTTCAACATGACATACAAGAATGCATTCTTCCAAATGATAAGGTAACATAGAAGCGAGATATTAAGCTCTCACCCGAATACAACTTCTTGCCCAAGTGGTCCGGTTTTGAGATCTCCAGTAACTTGTTCGAGTGTTAAGTTGTCTCTTACAAAGTTCCCATCACTTGTGCTATCGTCCGCATAGACAATGTGATAACTACATCCAATAGCGGGTTGACAGCTATCCGATTGCGATATAAAAGAGCAAAAATCATCATCACAGCCAACCTTCTTAGAGGTCGAGGAAGCATTCATGTCATACAATGATAAACGAAACTGCATTGGCAAAAACACAAAGATGAGATCCAAGCTTAGAGATTAGTTACCATCAAGAAAAGTTTATCAAGAAGAAGCATTACACCCAAATTAGTTTTTGAGGGACATTTTGGGCACGGAGAGCAATTGATCCATATTATATCACTTCCTGTATCAACTTGAACATGATATTCCTTTGGTGGAGACCCGAGCTTGATTCTAGTGAAGTATAAACTGAAACAAAATCAAAAAAATGTAAATTTCATAAAGTGCCTAACTTTCGCATTGTCTTCCCAAATGATGATTCTATTTCTCTGGCTCGGGCTCTGATACCATTTCATGAATTATGAGCTTCCAACTCAAAACCAATCGTTCAATAATTAATATGGAGAGGTCTATGTTCATTATATACTATGTTATGTTATATACGAAACAACTTCCCATGTGGGATATTCTAAAATAAATCGGAGACAAAAGATAGAGGGATAAGAGCAAAACCCGACAGAGTCTACACGGCTATCTCCGCCGAGAGGGAGATCAACGGAAGCTAGCATCCGAGAATGACGTCGTGTGTCGTGAGATTTAAACTGCTCAAGCTTCTTCTTCTTTCCTGCGAACTTGTGTTGCACCTTAAACACGAAGTTGCCTGAAGCTAGTTCGATCACAATTACGAAAAATGCAACCACAATGCACAACGTTCTCCTCATTTCCATCGCCAACACATACAGATTTCTCCAGGGAAGTTAAAAAAAAAAGGAAGGTTTTATTTGAATTAATATATTAAATTCTGGTGATCTTTGTTCATATTCAGACAAGGGAAGGAGAGAGTAAACGGAAAAGAAAACAGAGAGACGCGTTTTCAAAGACGGATTTAGCAAAGTTGCTAAATGTGATGTTTAAACTTTTAAAAGCAAAAACAGCTATAATTCTTTTTTCTTTTTAATTTAATTTATTTCAAACCAATGCTTTTTTTTTTTCTTTTTAAACCAATGCTTTTTTTTTTTGTCACAATTTTAAACCAATACTTAGATTAGTAAAGAAACGAAAAGAGTAATTGCAATTTTCTTTATCTGTTGCCCTTTTTTCTGTGTCGTTTCCCATTTGTGTTTTGTGTTTTTCTAATTTTATGTGTTTGAAAAGCCCAATGTTTTGATTTATGTTTTTGATCCTTGACAATCATCGTTGTTTATGGATCTATGATGTAAAATCGTAATTGTTTGGTTTGCATCTAGAAGTTAAATGTAAATCTCTAGTCAAATTAGATTTTCAAACTTTCAGAAACTTTTGCATTTGATGTACCAAAACGTTTATTTTTTTTTGAATTTAATTTAACATTACATTCAAAAAAAAAAATTGTAATATGGCCGTTTTTAGCACGTGTAAATTGAGCAGTCGAACAAAACTCCGACTAAAATAAAAAAAAAATTGAAAGAAATTTTAACTATTAAGATCCATATTTAAAAAAAAAACTATTTTATGATATTAAATATACATTTAATAAAAATTTGAATATGGTCCACTAATAGTTTGAGACGGTTTTGAATCATAGATTAGACATCGTCACTTGACTCACTTCCAACATGGAGATCTACACGAATTTATTTAGATCTACGATTATACATCTATCAAATTAACTTGTTATTTTGGATCTTAGATCCCTTGAATATCCAACAAATTTAGGGTTTATTTTGTGGCTGTTTCATCAGCTTTTAAGCGTCCACAACCAATATGAATCTCACTAAATAGTCGGAATATGTGCTCTACTTTTATACCAAATGAAAACACTATAAACTCACAATGAATTAAAATTGTTTCAACACACAATAAACTCACAAATGAATTAAAATTGTTCTTTCAAGAATTATTCTCACTCATCGATAGAAGCTCTTTTGATTCAATCTCTCATAAACCGGCGAACTCTCCAATGCCTCCTAAGCCTTGTTATTATATCCTCTAAGATTTTATAGTCTCCTTGATTTACCCTAGAGCAGATAAAGAAGGATCTGCTCTAGTCTTATCCTCTATCTAGTACTTCCATAACTTGGATATTCTCCAACTGCTTTTCATGCTTGAAATGCCCAAGTGGTTGATCAATACGACTTGAGAGCTAACATGTGGGGAGTCATGGGTTCGATTCCAGTGTGGTGTGATGGTATTCGAGACTTTTATCAGATTAAACCGTATTTGTACTCTGCGATAGAATTGGACGAGAAGGTGGACGTCATGATAGGTCAGGATGATAGACGCATCTCCTCTCTAAACATATGATTATGAGACTGGTTGATGGAATCTCACCATAATCTCACCATTCTCGTTTAGACCCACCAGAATAACATTTGGCCTTTCTAGACCCACTTAAACCCATTTAACTTATATTTTTTTTAATAATGCATTTCTAATTATTTTGTTGTAAATAATACTCCTATATATATATATTTTTTACTAACAATTTTGGATATATTTTACATTGTATAATATAATTAAAAGAATTTTACCATTAAAAACCTCCAATTTTTATAAGTTTTTTCAACTTAGACCTCCAATTTTTCCGGTTTCGTTTTAGACTCACGACAATAACAGTTGGCCTTTTAGACCCATTTAAACCTGTTTAAATTATATTTTTTTAATAATATATTTCTATTTATTTGGTTGTAAATAATACTTCTATATGTTTTTTTAACTAGCAAATTAATTTGGATATATTTTGCATTGTAATATATATTTAATTTATATTGTTGTAATTATTTTTTCGTAAGTAATATATACATCTATATGGTTTTCTAACTAGCAAATTTGGATATATTTTACATTGTATAATATAATTAAATCAAAGAAAAAATATGATTCTCCATCTTTGGTTTCCTTGTTTTTCTGCCAAAAACATGATTTCATTTTTTTCCACCGTAAATGTGATTTTGCATTTTCCTCTTAAAAAGTTATTCCTCATTTTTCACCAAACACATGATTCCGTGTTTTTCTCGCTAAAAAATGATTATTTATTCTCTTACCAAAAACGTGATTTCTTGTTTTTCTACCAAAAAGCTATTTTGCGTGCTTTCGCAAAAAATGTGACTCCATTTTTGAGAAAATTATAGAACCACAATTTCTGCATAAGTTTTAGAATAGTTGTTTTAGCGGAAGAATTGTATTTTTTTGAAAAATTAAAATTAAAAATATTTATTAAATATAAAATTTAAATAATCATATAAAGAAAATATCAATAAACAGATTATCCATTTAATTGTGTTAAAACTCACTTAATAAATCTGTTAAATCGGATTAACTTTTTTTTCTGATTAATTGAGGTTATCTCAACAAAGCACTAACCATTTAGTTTGTACATCTAAAATGTGGTATTTCTGAAATTTCATTCTCTTGTGTGCTATTTATGTCTATTAAACTCATTTTAATGCAATTTTGGAGAATTGTCCTTCCATTTAATAAATAAATCTAAATGGGATTATTTTTTCATATCTCCATTGGACTAATGTTAATGCATCCTAGGCTTATCATATGTATGATGAAAAATAAGAACTTTTATATTTTATGATATACATATCTGATGTACCTAGCAACTAGCAGCGTATGGCTCATATAGTTAGAGATTCATAACATATTTTGTGTTTGACTTGAATAGCCTTCTCATGATTGTTTTCTATAGGATATTGCTATGAGATCTATGCGAGAGCAGTGATGAGAATGGAAGCTCAAGCTTCAGGGGAAAGCTCATGAGTTTTTATGCTTATATATCACCCAATAACAGTCTTAGAAATTAGTGATTTTATTCGTGTTGGCTATTCCTAGATGGTTTCAATAAGTGAAGAAAACAACAAAAAGATTTGGTATGTATCGTACGAGAAAATCTTGTATAGACTTATAATGTACCGATGGTTATAGCCTTATATTTTGTGAACAGCATGAACCACCTCCAATTTAAGTGCACCGGTCTTAAGTTTTAAATCATTGGCCAAGTGAGAATGATTTAGATAATTTCACGCTTGAAAAATTGATTCTTGGCCTAGACTAACAGGACAACTGGACAACTCCTCTTCAAGTGGAAACTACTAAACCACCACCACCTCCTAATATAATATTTCTTTTTGTGTTTAAATACTTTTTTGTTGAGCAGTTTATGCTGAATCAAAATAGTGAGACATATAGTGAGTACAAATCCTAGAGAAGAAGAAATAAAGCAGTTGAAGAAAGATTATGATTTTCTCAATCTCCAAAAACATGCTAGCTTATTTATCTTCTCAATGCACATTTATATTCTATTTTTAAAATTACACAATCCATTTTAGAGAAAAAAAAGTATTAGAATTGTTGCGTAAAGGCATAACTTCGAATTAGAGCCATCAAATGATCCGTCCGCGTTCAGTTGAGTTTTTCCACACAGACTATTTATTTTTTGGGTTACATTAAACGGTCTGTAACGGACAATTGTCCAGAAAAACCATGTCCAGATGGACCTGCCCATAGACAATTCAATTTTATGGACTGCTTTTACAAATTCATAAATTTGTGGACTGTTTTTACAATTTTGTGGACTGTTTTTACAAAGGCTCGAATGAGTGAAAGCTTTCTAAAAAATCTGATAAGTAACCAAATGCCATTTGAGATTCTGCTCAAAAGTCAAATAACGATTACAAATTGAATACCGAAAGAGCTGTTATATATTTTTTGAAATCTATTATATTATTTATTTATTAATTTTTTTTAAATATCTATTTTGATGAAAAAATACGGTTTTGGTGGAAAAATGCAATTTTACGGTTTTGGTGGAATTTTGCGATTAATTGGATAAATTCAGATTATTTTAGATAATTTGGATACTTCTAATCACTTTTAGTTCACCAGGACTCGGTTGAATAAACGCTTTCTGGTTATACCGGTTCGACCGATGGGTCCGGTCCAGTTTTCAAAACGTTAGTTATAACTGGGGATGAAATTATTATCTAGAATCCGAAATCTAATCCAGTATTCGTTTCAATCCGTTCTGAAAATTAGAATATCCAGAGGGACCGGATCCGGATCTGGCCAGATCCGGATAGTAGAATTTTGGAACCTGAGAACACGTCAAAATTGAGTTGGTACGTATCTCCAAAATAACAACTTGCAAAACAATCATCCATCAACTGTAAACACATAAGATCAAATAATATGGTAGCTTGATTTTGAAAATTTTCACTCCTCTCAGTATAAGATCCTCACTTTTTTTTTTCCATCAGTGCCTATCGGATTTGAAAGTTTCCGACTTTCAAATCTCCCTAATTATAATATGTAGTCCCTTTTTAGCGTGTCTGATATTAACTTACCCCTAAAATACTGTATAAATTAAAATTTGATCTCGAATTAGATGAAAAATATGTTTATGTGTACAAATAAATCTCTATATTATTATTTGAGGAGTCATTTAAGAAATATGACATGTTTTTGTAAAAAATTATATGTAATGCCATTGTGATAAAGAACAAAGCAAACTTATTCATTAAGGATAAAAACGTCAATTCATTCTGCAAATATTACAATCATAAATAGCATTTAATTTCAGAAAATTTCCTTTCAATTTTCGGATCTAAATGGCATTTAATTTCAGAAAACACTTAACTAACTACAATTAATTATATTTCAGTAAATTCAAAAAAAAATTAGCTCAGCAAATTTAGAAACAGAAATATACGAAAATATCAAAACAATAAGTTTATTTGTTACCACTAAATTTCGCTTACACTAATTTTGCTTTCATTAATTTTTAAGATACCGAAATATCTAAACAATAAATTCTAAATAACAAAATTCATATAAAATCCTTATCATTATAATCAATTAAGATATTGATTATTATTTAAACAAAAAAACAAAGTAAACAACCATTTACGAGAATTCGAATTATCGGGTAAAAAAAATCATTTAAGATAATGATTATTATTTAAACAAATTCAAAGAATTCTCCGGTCAAGTTGATGTCTTGAAATCGAGTCAAGCTAATAGCATTAAATAATTTGAATTAATGCTGAAAATGATCAAGAGGTTCCTTAAATATTTTCGTAAGCATTAATTTAAATAATACTCCACTCATTTTTTTTTCCAACGCAACTAATTCTCTAAAATCTTTGATTTAGATTTATATTTTTTGTTCCTCAATTAACTCATTCAAATCTTTGATTTAGATAGCTAAATTACGCAATTATGATATGCAGTTAATATTTAGATATTTTGTTAAGATTTTGATATGCTGAAATCTACTTATCTCTAAACTATATCTCTCCCTATAAATATCGTACATAACTAGCCTGCTAAGAAACCTCACAAACAAACTTGAAAATGGTTCGTTAATTGCCTTCTTCAATCTTACCTCAATGATATTTTATGTTTTATTCAATTTTCAAAAGTTTTTTTGGCTTATTGAGATTACTAAATCTAATTTTTGGCGTGAATATACGCAGGATTTGCAACATGATTTATCAAGGTCTATCTCGGGTTGCTTATGCGTTAGGAAGTTGGTATGATGTATGTGAAAGACGGATTCATGGTGGAAAAATATTTCAAATGCCAGACCATGAGGTAAGTTGCCAAAACTCCTTCCAATGAGATAAATTTTAAGCAAATGAAATCTAAGATGATTTTTTTTTGGTACAGGCGATCAACAAGAGAGTCTCCAAGGCAAGCTTCTCCTATTACAGTTAATAGTGTGGATTATTGTATTCGCATTGGAATTTGTGACTGGGGGACATCGATTCAAAGCGCGAAAATCTCATGTTAGCTAGGCATTAAGAGTTTTGATTATAGGTCTGTTTTCACCTAATAAGCAAAGTTGAATATCAGGATATTCAGTTGAGCCTAATACCTTTGGTGTGTTTAGATCGGAGATACATCATTTTCAATTATCGTATTTGTATATCTTTTAAATCTAGAATGATTATTATGGTTTGATTTGAGCCTTGAATTTTTATGACTAGAAACAAAACATAAAGGAGGTTAACTAGACGGGTCTTATCACTTATGTTACCTTCTCTACATACCAACAAAATGATGGAAGCATATTTTTGTTCATGTTTTTAAGTATGTATAAACTACGTTTTGTATCTATAAAAATTAGCAAGTTTCTCTTAAAACACACTTTTATTCTAGAAAAATTACATCAAATATTAACATCATATAACTATTACAACAAATTTTTTTTTTTTTTTTTTATAAATTTTCGTAAAAGCATAACCCCGCGCTTAGCACGGGTAAAATCCTAGTGTATATTAAATAAGCAATCAATTAAGCAATCCCGTATGTAGAGCAAGTAATCATCTAGTTAAATATTCTCTCTTAAAAAAATGGGGAGAATTGAAAAAAATGGATAAATTGACTAGTAGTTCGGGAAAATAAACCTTTAGAACTCATGTTTGGGAAACTAAACCTTTAAATAATGTTAATCCTTTTTTACCCTTAATAATAAATTAATATTGTTTAATATATAAACAAATTAATCACAATCT
>OVAY01001589.1:1990-27267 GCA_900406395.1 Kernera saxatilis | reverse complement strand
CTATCCAAAGAAAACATTGGCCCGCGGTGTACCGCGGGTTAAAATCTAGTACAATACATAAAAGCTTACCTTGAACAATTTGTTTCTTGGTCAAACGGAAAAACAAAGGTAGTGCCACAGAGTTTAGGTATGTCATGAAGAGGCTTCATATATAAAGATAAACCGTATTGAAAACATTTGCAAAGATATTGACGAATCTGTGTCGTTGTGGCTTCGCGGTTTATACTCTCGACTACTTCGCAACATTGTTTAGCACCGTATAGGCAAGGCTCAACGTCATATACAGCCTCTCCGCATGTAATAATGCTAAGCACTGTTTTGACATTGAAAGTTGAAGATATCATAGCAATTACAATGACACAAGCTATCAACAATGGTTTCTTCATTTTCTTGTTTTGATTTTGATTAATGATTTTTGATTTTAGTTCATAGTGTAAAGGTATTTATATGTAATTAGTAATAGTTTTTGTGTTTGTTTCTGCATATCTTGACAATTAGTTTCATTTATTATTTACTAATTAAATGCTTAATTTATGTGATGAGATAAAAAGTTCGTAAAATTTATCTAATAAATTATGAAATTAAAGATTTCTGACCTTTGGATCTATATGTAATATATTGTTTTCAAAATAAAATTAGTAGGTTAAAACAAAGAAGAAAGTGTGTAGATTTGTAATATAATTTGTTTGTAATAACTGAATATAGATAAAACACACACTTCGACCAAAAAATAAAAAGGGATAAAACAGACATCTAAATAGATGATTATAAATGGGCTAACAATTTTTCTTTTTTAGGAGGAAAAAAGAACGCAAATTGTAATCGATAAAGAGATATTAAAACCTTTCTTTGACATATATTTTTTAATAAATAAAATCTCTTATTAAAAGAATCAGGAAATTAAAAAAAAAAAGCTGATTGGAATATCTCAAATTTGCTAATTGAATAGCTAAATTGATATATACATTTAATTTAACTAGTTTAATTTTTTATTTATTCACGTTTTATGATATTGCTATTTTTTTTTGGTAATATCTAAAACTGTATAATATTTTACCGTAAACGTAAATTACCAACCAATTGATAATTACTAATTAACGTTAAAATATCAAATAGAGAGAGTGTTTCTCTGTTTATAGGATAAGATATTAAATTCTCTATCTGGCCTCGACTATTATCTGTTCTTTTTTCCGAATCTTCGCGACACAGAAAAAAAAACACAAAGCAGAGTGAAAAGAAAAAGGGGAAGGTGAAAACTGTAGGACCGTTAAAATCAGAAACTGAAAGATGTGATTATATATTAAAATAAACGATTACAAGATAAGAATAAATGATTACAAGCGATACAATAATAAACAGATAGCGATAAAATAGACGAGACTTTGAAAACGCTTTCGAAAACAAACGTGAATGCGAGACTTTATCTCTATTTTTAACTTAATAAATCACCGGTAGTGTGACCGTATGTAACGATTTTTGAATCTCATGATACAATTACGTGAGACCGTCTCGCAACACTCGAGAACGGAATCTGACGAATTTAGACTTTCCGCTATATTTTCGAGACTTACTTTTGGTGAAAGAAGAGATAAGAGATTGTTGGAAAGTTTGGTGTTGTGTGGTGAGAGATGTGTTGAGGTGTGTGTAAAATGAGAAGAGAATGGTTTTATTTATAGCCAAAATCTTACACTATGAACGTTATATAATGTCCAACAATAAATGGAGATATGAGAATTGATTCTCATTAATTTTAGTTGATACATGTGCATTAAGTTCTGACCGTTACAAGAATAAAATTGATTCTTCACTTAATGGCCATGTTAATTACAATAATGAGAGGTAATGGCCACGTTAATTACAATAATGAGATGAGATATTTTGTTGACGATTAATCTCTTGGGTCGTTGGCCACCTTGCCAAACCCCGAAGCCCAAAGCCTAAGCCCGATCCAAGTTTCTCCTCTTTCAAAGGTTTTAAACCTTGTTATAAATTCTTCACCTTATATACTTGATTTTTTCCTTAATGTTTTCATGGTGGGACAAAATAACGAGTTCTCATTTACATTTAAGCCAATAAACTTAAGGCTTTTTCATGAATCCAATGACCCATTTCTTATTCACACTCATTCAATTGTTGACAAAAGTATGAAGCCCATGGCTTTACAAAAAAATAATCCCAACTGAAACATGTCTTCTTCTTCTTCTTCTTCTTCTTCGCATATCCCCTTTCCTTCTTCGTTAACCCAAAATTTTGAATCTCTCCGTAAGATGAAGCAGTGTGATCGTGGTCTTTCTCCTCTCACTCCACCTTTTGCCATCGGTTCTTCTTCGTTATCTTTCGCTGCTTCTGAATCTGATCCCGAATATTTTTTCTCGTGCGATTTTACTTTTGATTTCTCCTTTTTGACATTCGAAGACCAGAAGAGTGGCCTCGATGATGCTGTTTATTCTCTATCTAATTTGTCATGCCGTGCGGATTCGACTACTCTTCCTAAAGGTGAAATTGATTTTTGGTTTCTCTCTAAAAGTTGTTCATGCTATGTACTATTCTATGTTTTAGAGTACTGTAGCGATTGATTAGGATTATACACATGAATTATTGGGAGAGACTCGTAACCAATTTGGTTTTCAATTTGTGGTTATGAGCATAACAAAGGAAATTGAGATTTACGGATACTTTTATGTTCTCTTCTATGATACTTTGTGAATTTTCTTTGGAAATCCTATAGCGGAAGAATCAGAGATATACGGTTTAGCTGCTAATGCATGGGCTGGGAAAGACCGGAGTTTCGACTTGGAAATAAAGAGGGGTGAAATTTCTGATTAAAAAAAAATAATTTCTAAAACTCTGTTAAAAAACAATACACATTCAACATTTGTGGAGCTCAATTTTACTATGCACGCATAGTAACTTATCATTTTTACTTCTATATAAATAAATATATCAATAACATTCGAAACTTCAGAAAAGCAACGTCTATTAATCTTTTTAATATCTAATTATTTCCACGATTATAATAATTTCCCTATTCTTTATATTTATCTTTATGATAAAATTATATACTCATTCCTAACAATTTTAAATAATGAAATATATTTAATTTTTGCTTAATTTAAAATATCAGGAATCTATTAAAATACATCTATTTTATTATTCTTTAGAAATATCAAAATACATCAATTTCAATCCACATGTCCTTGTTTATCCCGGTTTCTTCTTATTCGCTTTAAACCTTGACGCTGCGCAATAATTGTTGGAAAATTACCAAGAGATACTAAACTATGCTTGTCCAAAAAATTTTAATGCAAGTGAAAAAAAAAAAACTAATTGGCAAAAATTTGTAGTCTATTAATTTGTACTAGTGATATCATCGTTTCAATATCTAAGTTCAAATTGAGAGTGTGCACCTAAGAAATATAAGACGGTAAAATCATGATGCAAATATTGGATTAAAATGATACAATTTCGTGAATGAGTTTCAAATCCAGTTAGTTGGTTTGTGAAAGATACAAATTGGCTTATGAAAATATCATACGTTTATTTGATATATGTTTCAAAACTATATACATCTCTAAATCATACAACTTAAAATCTATGTAAATTTCTCCATTACCAATCCAATAACCTTCCTAAACTATCTTTAATAACAAAAGATTAAAGTAAGGAAGAAAAGCAAGACAAAATAGTTTTAACTTGAATATAATCATAATAAGAATACAATATATAAAAGCTTACCTTGAACAATTTGTTTCTTGGTCAAAAGGAAAAACAAAAGTAGTGCCACAGAGTTTAGGTATGTCATGAAGAGGCTTCATATATAAATATAAACCGAATTGAAAACATTTGCAAAGATCCTGACGAATTTGTGTCGTTGTGGCTTGGCGGTTTATACTCTCGACTACTTCGCAACATTGTTTAGAACCGTATAGGCAAGGCTCAACGTCATATACAGCCTCTTCGCATGTGATTGTGCTAAGCACTGTTTTGACATTGAAATTGAAGATATCATAGCAATTACAATGACACAAGCTATCAACAATGGTTTCTTCATTTTCTTATTTTGATTTTGATTAATGGTTTTTTATTTTAGTTCACAATGTAAAGGTATATATAGGGTAGTTAGTAATAGTTTTTGTGTTTGTTTCTTCATATCTTGACAATTAGTTTCATTGGGTTTTTTTGCTAATTAGATACTTAATTTATGAGATGAGAAAAAAGAGTTCGTAAAATTTATCTAATGAATTATGAAATTAAAGATTTTTGACCTTTGGATCTATATGTAATTTATTGTTTTCAAAATAAAATTAATAGGTTGAAACAAAGAAGAAAGTGTGTAGATTTGTAATATACATGGGCTAACAATTGTTCTTTTTTTAGGAACAAAAAACAAAAAAAGAGAGCGCCGATTGAAATCGATAAAGAGATATTAAATCCTTTCTTTGATATATATTTTTTTAATAAGAGATATATATTTTTAATAAATAGAATCTCTTATTAAAAATATTTTTTTAATGTAAAAAACAAAATTTTATAAGAGTTTCTATTTATTAAAAATACATATATCTTATTAAAAAATCAGGAAATGACAAAAGTTATTTAATCATGGTTAGAAAAAATAAAANTTAGAAAAAATAAAAAATAGTAGAAAAAAATAGCAATAATAAATAAATAGTAATAGATTTTTTTTTTGTTTGGTAATATCTAAAACGGTATAATATTTTTGTAACGCTAAGCTAATTACCAATCACAATCGCTTGTAATTATAGGATAGTTAACGTTAAAAACTTAAAATATCAAATAGAGATCTCTCTGTTTATAGCATAAAAGATTTAATTCTCTATCTGGCTCGATTATTGACTATTATCTTCTTTCTTTTTTTTTTAACAAAAAAAAATAATTTTTTTGTTGGAATCTTAGCCAATAGCGACACAGAAAACAAAGAAAAAAACACAGAGCAGAGTGAAAAGAAAAAGGGAAGGAGAAGGTGGAAACATGTCTTCTTCTTCTTCTTCTTCTTCTTCGCATATCCCCTCCCTTCTTCGTTAACCCAAATTTCGAATCTCTCCGTTAAGATGAAGTAGTGTGATCGTGGTCTTTCTCCTCTCGCTCCACCTTTCGCCAGCGGTTCTTCTTCGTTATCTTTCGCTGCCTCTGAATCTGATCCCGAAGATTCCTTCTGGCGTGATTTTACTTTCGATTTCTCCTTTTTGACATCTGAAGACCAGAAGAATGGCCTCGATGATGATGATGATGATGTTGATTCTCGTGTGGATTCGACTACTCTTCCTAGAGGTGAAAATTGATTTTTGTTTCCTCTCTAATGTTGTTCATGCTGTGTATTATTCTAGGTTTTAGAGTAATGTAGTGATTGATTAGGATTGTGCACCTGAATCATTGGGAGAGACTCGCGACCAATTTGGATTTTAATTTTATGAGCATGGTAATTGGAATTGAGATTTACAGATACTGTTAAGTGCTCTTCTATGACACTTTGTGTTTGTGTTGTGAATTTTATTTGGATTCCCTGTAGCGGAAGAATCAGAGCTTTACAGTTTAGCTGCTAATGCACGGCCTGTGAAAGACCAGAGTTTCCACTCGGAAATAAAGAGGGGTGAAATTTCAGATTCATTTCTTAAGCTCCCAAATTTTTCTTGAGTCTGATTTGAAGTGCGTGGATTTTAAGCCTCGAATTTCACATTCATTAGCTGTGTGGTTTCTACAAGCGACTCAAATGTTACCATGGTCGAGGGACGTTCTCAGCATTTTCCACCAACAGCATCGCTTCTTGGAGTTACCAGTATAACTCCAGTAGCTAAGAATGATGCGGTGAGCAAAGATATCAAAGAAAGCAATTTTAGTCCCCTCTTCTCCAAAATGTCAGCGCAATATTCCAGCGGTTCTGGTATTGACAAGCTGAATCTGTGCAATGCCAACAGAACTGTATTGTCTGAAAAATCTTCTATACCTTCTGACCAAGATGACATTGAGGTGGATTCTCCTTGCTGGAGAGGAACAGGGTCTCATAATACTGCGGCATCAGGTACTAAGTCTTTGACTTTCAGGCGTTCTACCGATGATCTGAATGTTCTTTATGGATTGAATCCTTTGGCACCTCAGTTTACACCATCCAATGCTAAGAAAAACCTAGACAAGAATGGGAAAGGATTTGAAGAAAATGGTTCCTCATCTTTGAAAAAGTCTTTGTCAATGACCTTTCCACCATCATCGGGAGAGTTCAGCATAACCGATCCTTCTGAAGCTGGGATTGAACAAGATACCAGCCAAAAGAATAGTATAGGGATCCTGATCCACGATGCAGATGAAAGTTTGGGTTTAGTATCTCAAGATAGTATTTCCAAGACTGACCATATTGGATATTAGCAATCAATTCCAAACGCCTAAAAAGTTGGATCCTTTGGCCCCTGTTTTTGTTCCTGCTAATACAAAACTAAGTGCCGTGGTCCATGAGAAGCATGGTGCTCCAGATCACATGATAGCTATGGAGACAAATGCTCACTCAACTTATCATTTAAGTACTTCAGACAATATATCGCCAAATAATATAAAGGTTGAGACACTTTCTTCAGAGTTCGACCACAGTTTTAGGAATCGATACACTAATAATGTTCATGAATCAGGATCGACATATTCATTCAACCCTCGGCTTGGATCTCAAGTTTAGATTTCTGAGAATACAAAACTGGATAGTTCCAGCAAGTCTCATGGTCGGAAGAAGCTAAATCCTCTGGCCCCTCAATTTTCGCTCGCATATACTAAAACAAAAGTGTATGGCTGTGAGAAAAACCAAGCTGCAAATGATTTACCCCCCATGGTGAATAGTTCCGTTTTGGTCTCTCCAAGTGGCTATTGGAACCATAAAGAGCTATATCCAGGCTTAGCACAATCCTCAATGCATGTGGAGCCATCTTTTATGAAGTTGATACAAAGCAGATGAGACGTCTCCGTCCCAACACATTACATGGAAATTCTTCACTAAATTCTCAACCTACAAAGAAAATTCTGCCTTTTCATATTTTCGAAACTGCAGTGAGCTCATCTTCGAGCGCCGTGAAAGCTTCATCTGACTTTGGCCATAGACATGGCTGTTCAACATCATCGCCATCTCCGACAATGGATGTTAAGAAACTCCTTACGACGATACATGGACTGTCAGAGTTGCTAACACATGCACACGGTTCAGAAACTTCAGATTCACCAAATGAGCAGGATCTTGATCTCATCAACTGCACTGTACAGAATCTCAACTCGTACATCAATAACAGAGTTCAGGAGCATACTGGGAATTATGCAAGCGCTGTACACAGTTCATGTGATTTCAAGTTGTTGCCTAATATGCGTAAGGTATGTTCTTCTGGCAACTTTTATGTAGGCTCTGTTACATTAATAGGTGTGCGTGAGTTAGTTCATCGAAACATTTTACAATCTTAAAGCACATGAGAATTCAGGAGACATCTCGAACGCATGAAAAATGGAACATTTGCAGTTCATCTCTTCTATTCAGTTCCAAAGTTTGTCTAACCGTTTTGTTTTGACGATGTTCACTTTTACCACATTCTATAAAAGGCAGGTGGGAAAATCTGTCATCATTTCTTGTAGATATACAGAAAAGATCATGTGTTAATCTATCTCTATGATTCCAAATGTTCTCTACAGCAATCGATTAGAGACCATCAGCTACCAAAGGTGCAAAATATGACATACTCCATGGTCTAAGGGGACATGGTCCCAGATTCTCATTTGAATATGATGAGACTAAAGAAAATGGCTTTGGCAAGGTAAAAATAACATGTACTTAAATACTTTCAGACATGATATTGTGGCGTTTCTCAATACTATCCGTTTGACAATGTGCTGCAGGTTACAGGGAATTATCAAACAGAAGAAGAAATCAACCCACATGTGTTCTTTTACAGAAGCTTATGGCTCAAGGCTAAAGCAGACAGGTTTTTGATGGAATATAAATCATTTCTCTTAAAAACAATAACTTGAGCAATTTGCGGGAGTTGAGATAAGGTGACATCATATCATCCCAACTTTGATTTCATTGCAACAATGTCAAAGATATGTTACTATTACTGTATGAGGTCCTCTTGAGCGTTTGCTTTCGATTTTGCAAGTTCGCGTGAATAAAGCAGCTACATCTCAGAGAACATCAGGTCTGGGGATGGAATTTACTGAGCTGAATAAATTTTGCTAGTAACTGTATTTGTAGATTGAAATGAGTTGTCAAACCTTTAGAGGACTTTGTCTGATTCTAGTGCAATCTAAACTCAATACACATCAACAATCGATCAACTTTGTCTTGTCCTTCCCAGTTTTGGATATGACACAACAAAGCAAATGTTGAAATGCTGTTTGGATATAGGTAAGAACATTACTCTTCTATCATTCTTACTAAACTGTCTACAACATTAGACATAACATGTCTCATATTATAGATTTGAAGCAACATTGTTTATGGCTCATAGAAGGGAAAAAATAGCCTTAAAAGTGGAGAAACACAAACATTGTTCGAGAAAAATGCTAGCGAAATGAGAAGTGAATTAATAGAAGAGGACCATCGTTGCGACTCAAACTTACGTAGTGAGTTCCATAATGGCGGAAACGATATCTCCATCAGTTGATTTAAGAGCCTTAATGGCTTTGGTCCTTGAGACACCAGCTTGAGTCATCACGAGATCAATGTCCTTGGTTTCAACACCAGTCTCATCAACATCTTCATCTTCTACATCGTCTTGTGGAACCGTGGCTGCTTCAGAAGCATCAGCGTTAGGGATCATAGATGCAACGTCTGGCATCTTGAACCTCTGAGCAGCTTGTGCTTGTAGCTGAGAGCTCATGTCATCAATCTTGGCCTCGCCGAATATCACATAGGTCTCGGAATTGGGACTCTTGAAAACATCTGGCTTCGAGATGACAAACAAAACCTGAGAATTGCAACAACAAACTTTCAGAATCAAAACATAAGCTATACAAAGAAGAAATCGATTTAAAGGATTGATGTCGAATAAGGCGTTGTTTTATACATTCTTAGATCTCTTGATTGTCACTCTGCTAACATCTGTGACAGGTTTCATTCCAAGTTTCAGCATTGCTTTGCGGCTTTTTTCTTCTCGCTTCTACTTTGCTTTGAACTCTCATTCTCACCAGCTCCTTCACATACACATAGGCACAACACAACATGAAACAAAAAAAACCCTAAAATTGTAACACCAAAGAAATGCGATACATAACAAACCAGAAAGCATTACAGTAGCGTATAAACAGACTTTCTCTAAATAACCTGGAATCACTCACAAACGAGAAACGAATTGGATCATCAATCACAAATCCACAAAAAATGATTTCAGTAAACATTTCTAATCACTCGAAGAACAGAACTAAAGCAATCTATTAAAAAATAAAAATCAAATCGAGAAAAGAGAACATACCATCGACGTTCTCATCGTCGTCGTCATCGTCGTCTTCCTCTCCTTCTTTCACATCCTCAACAACAACATCCTCTTCCTTCTGCTCCAAACACAAACACACCAATCAATAAAAAAAACTCGTCAAAACAACGACAAATCGAAACAAGTTGGACTCGCTTCAAAACAATCTAGAGAAAGGAAAAACGAACCTCGAGCTTCATTTGCTCTTTGATGGCTTCCATCAACTGCTCCTCAAACTTCACTTCTTCAAAAATATCAACAAAGCGTAATCTACTGCTTGGGGCTTACCCTATAATAAGCCCAATTCAGTTAAATGGGCCCAAATAACGTCCATTGGACTAAATACATCAGCCCAAATAATTCGTTTTTCGTGTAAAAGCAATAAGTTTCTCGTAGATTCCCTTTGCTTTTAATGGAATGAACAATTTCTCCACTACTTTATCGTTGTTTCTGTCTTGTCAGAACTGTCAGAGTCAGAGTTATGTGGCCATGCTACGTCTACGTGCTTAATGCTACATTGATTCCAAAAATTATTGCAATTCTCAAACCATTTTGAGCAGATTTGACAACACAATGCGTAACTGATTTTAAGAGTTTCATATTTCTCAAACAATTCTGAAAAAAATTTGATAATACAACAGCAAACTGATTCCAAAATTCTCTTATTTCTATAAATACCATTATAATTTCATGTTGATCATCGAGAATTCCAAAAATACATATTATTTTGCTTGTCCTAAATTTTTTTTCTTCAAAATAATTTTTAAATTCAACATTATCACATTTTCATATTTCATCATCCGTTTGATTTGGGGGCGTACCGTTGTGATCGTTCCTTTTTCATATGAGGATAAAATTATGAAAATGATAATAATCTTGACCATGAAGAACAAGCGATACACCTTGATACTTGTAATAACATGATCAATGACTAGACGTAGAATTTTACGTAAGAATAATTGAAGATAAACGTGATTATAATGTATCAATTGAAATTAGAATAGAATGGTCCATTTCCAGAAGTTGAACTAGCAGAAAATAAAAATACATATCCCTCAAAAAATTTATGTTCGAAATAGAATAATCAAAGCTAGAGTAACTCAATTCTCATTTTAAAATAAGTTAATCGATTATTCGTAGAGAAAGTAAACTAATGTTGATTCTTTAAAAAAACATAATATTATAACCAGAAATCGATAGCTTAACTGAAAAGATATTATAGGATAATCCAAAATATCACATGATCGAATGACAATTGGGATAAATAATTTATTAAAAATTATCATAGACATAAATAGATGTAAGAACTTTGGTCCAAAACCTTTTAGTTAACAAAAAAATATGATATTATTTTTATTGAAATGTTGCTAACAAAGATTAAGTGGATCAAATTTATAAATTTGAAAAGTCATTCTTTTTTTTTTAAATGTTAATAGTGAAGTAGAAATATAATATATTTGAAATGTTTTTTCTAAGTAAAAAATTAGAGAAAAAAATGACGTAAAAAATGGATTGGAAATGGTCTTAGATCATCACCTAACCGTCCTACCACATGGCCATAGCTCAATAGATGATGATAAAGTAATACTGATGCGACTGGTGTGGTTACACTTTATCGTTGACCCGGAAACCACAACCAAACAAAAATCATAATTCATAAAAACCATTTATTAATGTGTGAAACTCGTATATACGGGAAAAAAACGTCAAGATCAAGATGGGGTCAACTTTGCTAAGTAATCGCTGACGCATCTCTAATGACGTCATCCCTCTGACGTCAACTATTCATGACAATTGTATTATCTTTTCCATATTTGCTAATAAAAACTTAGTTAAATTGTCATTTATTTACTTAAATTTATTGTCAACCAAATTATATATTTATTATTTAATTTAATTTATTGATTTTTTTACTTATATATTATTATTACTACTTAAATATTAAAAATACATTTTAATTATTTCTTTTGAAAAATATTTATGAAATATATAATTTATATAATTTTTTTGTTAAATATTCTTGGAAGAAAATATTAACATGCAGAACTTGTCCTTCTATTTTTTTAGTAATAAATGTTACATTTTGTTCCTTTTTGACTAATTAAAATCCTAATTATGGATGAAAATAATAATTTCTCTTTGTTTCCGTAGATAAAACATTTTATCAGATTGTTACTTGTATTGTATAGGTTGAGAATCTCACAAAATCAGCCGACGTGGTAAACAACGTGAGGTGCATGTCCTTATATATGACATGTGTGATTGATTTCATATGATAACAACATCTCTCTATCTCTCTCTCTCTCACTTCAGATTTTCACATCTCGTCGCAATCATGGCTGCTTCTGCAACATCTAAGCTCCTTGTCTCCGACATCGCCTCCACCGTTGATCACGTCCCTTCAAACTATGTCCGACCAATCTCTGACCGTCCAAACCTTTCCGAGGTTGAAACTTCCGGCGATTCCATCCCTCTCCTTGTCTCCGACATCGCCTCCACCGTTGATCACGTCCCTTCAAACTATGTCCGACCAATCTCTGACCGTCCAAACCTTTCCGAGGTTGAAACTTCCGGCGATTCCATCCCTCTCCTTGTCTCCGACATCGCCTCCACCGTTGATCACGTCCCTTCAAACTATGTCCGACCAATCTCTGACCGTCCAAACCTTTCCGAGGTTGAAACTTCCGGCGATTCCATCCCTCTCCTTGTCTCCGACATCGCCTCCACCGTTGATCACGTCCCTTCAAACTATGTCCGACCAATCTCTGACCGTCCAAACCTTTCCGAGGTTGAAACTTCCGGCGATTCCATCCCTCTGATCGATCTCGGAGAACTCCATGGACCCAATCGAGCCGACATTATCCATCAGTTTTCTCACGCATGCTCCTCTTATGGCTTCTTCCAGGTAACTCCATGATTAATGCATGCAGGATCTCTGTTTTCTTTGCAATACACTTTTTTTTCTCTCGAGTTTACTCTGATTTATTGCAATAAATTGTTTTCTCTCGATTTTACTCTGTTTTATTGCTATAGACTCTGTTTTAAACCAAATTTACTTTGTTTGATTGCAATACACTCTGTTTTTACTCGAATTTACTTTGCTTTCACTCGAATTTACTCTATTTTGTTGCAATTTACTCTGTTTTCTCTTGAGTTTTCTCTGTTTTACTGCACTACAATCTTGTTCTCTCAAATGTACTCTGTTTTTTATGGCAAGGCACTATGTTTTCTATGTATTTTAACTCTGTTTCGTTCTTATCAAAATGTTACTGTTTCATTTCTCCAGATCAAGAACCATGGAGTACCAGAAAAAACGATCGAAAGAATGATGACTGTGGCGAGAGAGTTTTTCTGGCAGCCAGAGAGCGAAAGAGTGAAGCATTACTCTGCGGATACAAAGAAGACAACGAGACTCTCCACAAGTGTCAATGTTGGCTCAGAGAAAGTCTCTAACTGGAGAGACTTCCTTCGACTCCATTGCTTTCCCGTCGAAGATTTCATCGACGAATGGCCCTCAGATCCAGTCTCTTTCAGAGAGATCACAGCCGAATACGCCACAAGCGTTAGAGCCTTGGTCCTGATACTCCTTGAGGCAATCTCAGAGAGCTTAGGCCTTGCGAAAGACCGTGTAAGCAACAAGTTAGGCAAACACGGTCAACACATGGCCTTAAACTACTATCCGCCGTGTCCACAACCCGATCTAACTTTCGGAATTCCCAGACATAAAGATCCAAACTTGATCACTGTTCTTCTTCAAGATGAAGTCTCTGGTTTACAGGTCTTTAAAGATGGTAAATGGATCGCTGTTCATCCTGTTCCCAACACTTTTATAGTCAACATCGGCGACCAAATGCAGGTTAAAGAGAAAAAACAAACTAAATTCCTCTGTTTCTTCAATCTCTTTGTGCTAAACTTCTGTGGTTGTTTATCCTCTCAGGTTATAAGCAATGACAAGTACAAGAGTGTTCTACACAGAGCGGTTGTGAACAGCGACAAGGAGCGGATATCGATACCGACATTCTACTGTCCTTCTGCAGATGCTGTGGTTAGCCCAGCACAAGAGCTGATCAATGAGGAAGAAGACTCTCCTGCTGTTTACAGAGGCTTTACATATGCTGAGTATTATGACAAGTTTTGGGACAGAGCACTTGCAACTGAGAGCTGTCTTGACTTGTTCAAAGTCTCCAAAACTTAAGATTGTGTAGTTTAGAATCAATCAGTCATGACTAGGTTCTTTTAGTTATTGACAGGAATCTAAATTTCCCCTTTGTGTTGCCATTTCAAGATCAGTAGTTTTTTTTTTCTTCTTTTCTTTAGATTCTTATGAATGTTAACAATTCTGTTTAATAAATAAAACAAACTGTTCTTGCAACACATTGAACTCATTGTGTTATTTATTTAGAAATCACATATATGATTCTTTTTCGATATCTTTTTTTTTTTTAACTTTCAGCTATCTAAAACCTATGTTTCTATATTACTACGTAATGGTCTAGTGAAAACATAAAATGATTCAGTTTTGCAGAAGAAATATGAGATTCAGTAAAGTACCTTAAGATAATCATTTCCGTGAAGCTAATCCCATTATTATTATTATTATTCACATTCAACTTATCCGAGTAGCCCAAATTACACGCAGCCTCAAAAGTGAAGCTTCTTTCTTGCAACTCGCAACCACACATGTAACTTTGTAAAATAATCTATTCCAGCGTCTACAAAACGGAATAAACTTGACCAATGGTGCCTTAGGACTTGGGTTAGTGGTTTAAGCATAGAGATTGGTCTTGTTATGTTATTAGTTCAATTTTTGTTGGAAGGAATGATATTCTCAAAAAGAAGGACTAAAGGTTGACTCCCGGACTTGGGGGATTAGAGTCGAAAGCCCGAGTCCATCATGGTAATCAAGAAAAAAAGACGGAATAAACCCTAGTTTCTCCAAAACATATATTTAAAATTTTTGAAGGTATATTTAATGTGGTATATTATGATTTTATAGGTTCCTATTTATATGAATATTTAAATTTTTTAAAGAATCTTCTTGTTTGAATCATGTCATTTTCGATGGTTCTCTTTGCACATGCTAAAAGACGTCATGGAGAAGACGACAATCACGTGATACATAAGGCTGTCGAAGGTAGATAAAAAAAGAAGAAGCCATAACCAACGGCGAGCCGATGAAGTTTTGTTTGGGAAAATCACTTGCTTAACGGTTTTAATAATAAGCTCATTGTCCAAAAAAAAAATTAATAAGCTCATATTATAAAGAGACCTCCACAACGTAATGAGCCCATTGGGTAGTTTAAGTTGCTATATGCATCACATTTCCTCTTAATGCAGATGCTAAATTTCTTTTAGACAACATCGATCACCATTTTATAAAGAAAAAAATTGAAACCAAACAGCAATCGTTATTGCAAAGGTTAAAACAGAATCATATTGAAAGCCATGCACCAGTATTGGTTAATCGAAATATTCCAGAGTATGATCGATACTTTATCCGTCATTCATAAAATTTCACTTTAAAGTTTTTTTTTTTTTTGTGTTTCAGAAAATTTATGGTTTTAGAATTTCAACTGATTTTTGAAAAATGATGGTTTTAGAATTTCAAGATCATAGCTGATAAAATACTTTAACGAGTAGTTAATTTTCCTATAGGTTCAACAATCGCCATTGTGATATTGGTCTCTTACACACCAACTTATCTACCTACATTCGATTTAAAATTATTATATTGTTGTAAAAATTCAAATAAATCTCATTTTCTATAAGTGCAATTGGACTTATAGTTAATATATATTTCAGATATGAACAAAAGAAAAGTGCAATTTGACATATATTCATATTTGTTTGTGGTTTAATAACTAATAATCATAAGTGGGTTGGCGAATAACTTACAGGGTCCCCACATCATAACCATTTGACAAAAGAGAAGTGCTCACAAAGAGTAGAGTCAATGCTAGTGATACTCGAACTTGTAACCTAATTGGCCGCAGCTGAAGCATTACAATGTGATTACGCATATTCTTTCCTTCAAAGATTTTATATAACGTATGTTCAACAAAAAAAAGATTTTATATAACGAATCTCCTAAACTCGGCTCACTATAATATTGGAATATCGTAAGACCCAATTAGTTCCTTGCGAAAGAAGAAATTGACATAAGCTCTAATAATATAATAACATCATTTCATCATGTGAATTAACCTATAAAACCGAGGCATTAATTAGGTGTTTGAACAAACAATCTAGTAAAGCCAGGTCTTTGCATATCATTAAAATTTAAAAATGTACATACAAGTTTGTTTTTTTTTTTAGTGGACTATTGTGCAATTCGAAGTCGAAAAAAAAGTTGTCTAAAATATATTATAAGTTATCGTCTCGTTTGTTGTTGCTCGTCAGTGCTTGCTGATGCGGTGATGCTATCTTCATGACTGGATGTAGAGTTGATAGTATCGTTTTGTCATATGATAATTATGATATAAAACGTTTCCATCATCAGTGCAGTTGTGATTATTTCACAGATAAACATTGATGAAAACGTTAAAAATAAAAAAAAATTAGAGAAAACGGATTGAGGTAAATACTCTTATCTACGGTTTCTTTGTATTAATCGTGTGAATTAATATATTTATAAACCCTTATGAACCTATATATAATGTCCTAAAATCATAAATAAAAAACATCATGACCCTTAGTCTAGATCGTGACTCTACTGATATACTGCTCGCTTAAGAAGGGTTCCATTACAGTACGTATATCAGATTTTAATTCATCTCGGAATAACAGGAGCTAGCATCATATTATATGTTTATTTTTATTGTTTTGTCTTTACCTCAAATGATAAAAAAAATTTTAAAATTTATTTTCAAATCATTTCAGTATCCAATAACCATTTCAAAATGAAACTGACAAAAATGATGAATGGATCATTCGCTTTATCTTTCTCCTCTTTTAAATAAGAAACAAAAAAATGGTTTCCACGACTCCACGAAGAAAACACTTACTAGAAATTACTTTTTTTTTTGGGGATCAACTCGAGTAATTGTATTTATATTTTAAAACTCGTACGAATGATACGTTCTGACGTGGATTCCATCTCAATAGGAAGAAAATGTCAAAGAAGAATAACATTTCTTTTGTAATAAAATTTGAAAAAAAATTTAACAAAAAAAAAAAAAATTGAAAAATTGATGTTACTCTAGATTTAAACCACAGAATTCATTAATATACGATGCATATGCTACAGTATTATAGGAATCAATTCCACGGAAAGACACTACTCACATAACAAAATTACGAGAATTTAACTAAGATAAAAAAAAAATCGATGTATGGTAGCATGAGTAATCAAAGAGAGCAATGCAAATAGTGAAATCCATTCGATGTGAATTAAGACTCTCTGGATTTGAATGTATGTTTTCTATGGTAATAACTATATATATGTAATTAACTCAGCTCATTATCCCAAAAAAAAACTGTCTTTAAATCAGTTTCTTAATTTCACGAATCATAGAGATGAAAAACGAATCTTGGGCATATTTTCCTTAACGTATGTTTCGTATGATTTAAAGCTCGATTGGCAAGTCAACAAACCAACCGTGCTTTATACGTTGTATATTGGCAAGTCAACGAATCAACCGTGTTTTACACGTTGTATATTTGCATTTAGATTTTATAATAAATTAGGATTAATATCGAGAAGTTCTGAACCAAAACTCGTACAGTTTTTTTTTTTCCGGAATTTCATGAGTTCATTTCACATGTGAATCGAATTAAGTGTGTAAGGGTGTGACTGGTTTAGTGATAGAGTAATATAGAGGGAAAGCCCACATGGGAATGTGCTACCACACTTTTCCGAAGTTCTAGTCTCCCTGAAAACAAAAATCACATCTATGTAGGAAATCTGGGCTTGGGTTTAGATCCAGACAGTTTATTTGGTAGTCTGGTAACAAGCGATCCGGCTAATCCTGTCATTAGTTGGAAACATTTCAAACTTGGGACAGGCAGTGTAGTGATTTTTTGGAGAGAAGTTCACTATGTAACACGAAGTGAGTTCTTATTGGAACTGACTGGATCAGCCGATAGGGTATATAAAAAAAAAATATATTTATATATATATATATAAAGGAAAATAAAAAGTGGAAAAAAGAGTAAAAGTAATAGCAAATTTAAGAGTAGATATTTTTCCTCTTGTTTAATATAGAAGAAAGAATTATTCCACTTTTCCTTTTTTAAATAAAACTCAGGAGACATATTTTTCCACCAATTTCATCCTGATTGGATGAATTTTGGTTGGATCCGGTATAATTTTTTTTTTTTTTTTTTTTATCCGGTATAAATTTGCTTCCACAATTTCTTTGTATTCTAATTGTGTTATCCAGTCACACCTTAAAACCATTTTTTTTTGAAGAAACACACCAAGACGTCATCAAACCAAAACCTACTTAGTGTTTTTTTTTAATAGATAAATAAAGAGTGGTCGAACCCATGACCAAAATCATATACACACATAGCACTGAAATTTTATCTATAATATAAGATAAAGTAATACGACAGTTGCACACTTCTCACTACAACTAATAAAACTATTATACAAGTGTTACTCTAGTAATGTGAGAGCACGTATAACGGGTACACAAAACGAGAATCTTGAACGAAAATTCTAAAGGTGACGTGACATTTCTGACATCATACCCCCATGGCTTAAGATGATGATATATCTACACACATTACACGTTACACTTGTGTATATAATATAAAGCCTAGCATCTCTCGACGTTACCAAAGAGCGACTTGTACCCAATCATGGCAGGTTCTGCAACATCCAAGCTCTTAGTGTCTGATTTCGCCTCCTCCCTTAGTCATATCCCTTCAAGCTACGTCCGACCCATCTCCGACCGTCCAAACTTGTCGAGTGTCGTGGCTTCCGGCGATTCTATTCCTCTGATCGATCTCCGGGATCTCCATGGACCCAATCGAGCCGAGATTGTCCATCAACTTGCTAATGCATGTTCCACGTATGGCTTCTTTCAGGTAACTCCACGTTTAGTATTGCTCTATTTCATATTTACTCTGTTAATCTTATGTTGCTCTGTTTTATCTAGGGCCGGCCCTGAAATTGTGGGGGCAAAATTAAAAAAAAAATTGCAATACACTATGTTTACTTTGTTTCAAATTTACTCTGTTTTTATTGCAGTACAAAATCTTTACTCTGTTTCAAAAATTCTGTAAGACATTATTCGAGGAGGATCTAGCACCTAGTCAATTAATCAAACAATAATTAAGGATTTGTTTTCCCTACTCTTGTATTTTATATATTTAACTATTGTAAAAATTAAATATATAATATTAAATATTCTTTTTCGGAGAATTTTTTCCCTAATTTTTATATATTCATATTAAATAGTTTTATATATTTTATTTTGTTATACTATACTACACTATGATATTCTGTTTTGTTGCTCCGTTTCAAATTTACACTTC
Source organism: Kernera saxatilis (assembly GCA_900406395.1). Taxonomy (NCBI): domain Eukaryota; kingdom Viridiplantae; phylum Streptophyta; class Magnoliopsida; order Brassicales; family Brassicaceae; genus Kernera; species Kernera saxatilis. The sequence goes on along the minus strand of OVAY01001589.1, from coordinate 8,332 downwards.
TTGTATTGCACACCACGTTTACTCTCTCTCTCTCTCTCAAACTATTTCTTGTTTGTTATGTTTCCAGATCAAGAATCATGGAGTACCAGAGACAACCGTCGATAAAATGCTAACTGTCGCAAGAGAGTTTTTCCATCAATCAGAGAGCGAGAGGATGAAACATTACTCAACGGATTCGACAAAGACGACAAGAGTCTCCACCAGTTTTAATGTCACCGCAGACAAAATCTTGAACTGGAGAGACTACCTTCGACTCCATTGCTTTCCTATCGAAGATTTCATCGACGAATGGCCCTCAAATCCCGTTGCTTTCAAAGAGATCACAGCCGAATACGCCACAAGCGTTCGAGCCTTGGTTCTGAGTCTTCTCGAGGCACTCTCTGAGAGTTTAGGACTTGAAAGGAACCATATAAGCAATAGATTAGTCCGACATGCTCAACACATGGCCTTTAACTACTATCCGCCGTGTCCCGAGCCTGAGCTAACTTACGGACTTCCCGGACATAAAGATCCAACTATTATCACTGTGCTTCTTCAAGACCAAGTATCTGGTTTGCAAGTCTTTAAGGATGATAAATGGATCGCTGTTCATCCTATCCCCAACACTTTCATTGTCAACATCGGCGACCAAATGCAGGTTAAATGATCAAAACATATCAGATTCCTCTGTTTTCTCTGTCTCTTGTGCTAAATTGTGTGGTTGTGTCTCTTCCTTTAAGGTCATAAGCAACGACAAATACAAGAGCGTGCTTCACAGAGCTGTCGTGAACACCGAGAAAGAGCGGTTATCGATTCCGACATTCTATTTTCCATCTACAGATGCAATGATTGGTCCTGCACATGAGCTGATCAATGAACAAGACTCTCCTGCTGTTTACAAAAGCTTCCCATTTGTTGAGTATTGGGACAAGTTTTGGGACAGATCACTCGCTACTGCGAGCTGTCTCGATGCTTTCAAAGCTTCAACAACCTAAAGAGTGTCTACTTTGGAATCAATCTTGACTGGCTCTTTTGTTTTTTTTGGTACGGAATCCGAAAACCCTCTATGTTCGATGTATGTAATAAGGATGGTTCATGATCAGTTTGCTTCTTATGAATATGCAAATCTGCTTGAAAAATAAAACAAACTTTCACCACTAGTCATGCATTTTTCAAACTTATATATATACCGTAGATTTTAAGGCTTAATTATTAGCTTTTAAGATTAGGGAATTTTCTAGGTGATGGAGTAACTTTTTTGGATAGGGAATCAAGTGATGAACATATTTAGAAGTGTAGAGATTAGGGTTTGTTTTTTCAGTATGTCACACTCTACTAAGCTGATGTATGTTCTTAGGAACTCATTGATTTTGAGTTTAAAGACATAAATAAGCTTTATTAATAGTCCCCTTTCTTCCTTCTACGTAGAGAAAAAAAGATTCGAAGCTTTTATATACCAATTTCTTTGTTTAATCAAATCATTCATAAAACGTTAGACAGAAGTATATACATATTTTCTCTAAATACAATTAACTAGCGGAGAAACATGTTTAATTAAAAGAAATGGAAAATTACTTACTTACAATATCCTTATTATATTATAGAGTCCCACATCGGGAAAAGCAAAAACATTAGAGTTGTATATAAAAAGGAGAAGAGACGAGTTTAAATTGCTGAGCTTGGTAACGCAAGCTTGTAATCCGAGTGGAGGCATTCAGGTTATAATCGACCCGATTGGTTCAATCGTTCGGTCCAAGTGGAGGAAGGCTCTCGAGTAATTCGGTATAAATACTAACCTGCCTGATCGAAGCTAAGAAAAACGAGTCTTGAGGTATAGCGAAAGCTAAAAAATGACCACTTGGCTTCTAGTTTGGAGGGCAATGCGTGACGCAGCAAGTACATCCGCTAAAGGATGACAGTTCATACCACAAGATGACTGATGGGTTAGTCCGTCTAGCTTAACATGACTACTTGGGCTGATCACCGATTGAATCATAACTTTTTTATATTTGTTTCTTCTAATTCTTATTTGGGCCGAAAACCGAAACTGAATCGAATTAACCGAAATTTATTTAAACTAATTGGTTAGTTTTTACTTTTGTTAATTTTTTTGGTGAAAACCGAAGAAAAATTCGGTTTTATTTAGAACTTATTTTGCAAAATCCAAAATATCTAAACTAAACCGAATAACCGAATACCCAAGCCTAATCATAGACAAGTTCTATTGAGAAAAAAGTCGTCGTTATTCATTTCACTTGGGCATAAATATACGTACAAATAGATTTTAGGTTTTAAGTTTTTTAAAAGTCTATTTCACGGCTTGATAAAGCTTTATGAATATAAGAGAAATTTATATACATGTTCATAATTGGGTTGGCCACAAATTTAGAGAGTTTCTTTTATTATAGTTATGTGCTGATAATTGACTAATTAACATGGCGATGTTGGTAGTGAGTATTCATCCAAACTAATAAACAGTCTAAACCCTACTTTTCTAGTTCCTTGGAAACCAAGAAATCAATAAACGCTAGGATACAAAGACCTGCTCTGTTTCTTGTCTATCTTTCGATTAAGTTGTTTGATTTTCATAATTCGAAGTGGAAGTAGGATATATATATTCATAAAAAGAGAATATACATATCTCAAATCCATAGATTGGTGTTTACAAGTTTTTTTTTACTCGTATTTCTTCTTGTTCTTTTCTTTTTAATTCTTGAATTGAATTATATGTTTTTTACTGCACGTATTTTGTCATTGTAAGAAACAAAAAAAGGAAGGTTACATCGCGTGGAATATGACACGCCTAGTCCTAACGAGAAAAGGAAAAAACAATTTCAACTTTGAAAGAGAAAAAGGAAACAAAGTTAGAGCTAAAGGATCTTAACACGGCCAAGCTTCGTCTCTATATAAACAAACCTCTTTTCTCTCCTCTTCTTCTTCACAAAACCTACAAAAGCTTTTCGAGTTTTAAGGATCTTCTTCTCTCTCTCTCTCTTTCTCCAAGTCAAATTGAAAAGAGAGAATCATGAATTCGTTGTTTAGTATGTTCGACTCCTATTGTGAACAGATTTTGAGGAGCAATGTTACTGCTTCTAATAATGGATCCTCTGCTTCTTCCTCGTCTGGTGTTCAAGCCGTATCGATGGAGAATACAACAAAGAAGGTTTTCGTGGAGAAGAAGGCACTTAGGTTTGCGCCAGAACTTGACGGACTTCATTGCTTCGAGATCATTATTCCTTCTTAATTATATAATACGATTTGTCTTTTTCTCTTTTGGTATATTGTTTGTTAGATTTTGTCATTAGTTCATTATGAATGTGTTACTTCTTAATTATATAGTTCAGTTTGGTTGAAGAGTTCTGCTTCAGGTTTTATGATCTCTGATGAAATTTCGGATTTAGGTTCGGAAGATTGTTTGATTAGGTGAGGGAGTAAATTTTTTGGATAAGAAATCAAGTGATGAACACCATTAGAAGTGTAGATATTAATTAGGGTTTGTGAAGTAGCCGTTGTTGTGATGTTCTTCGGAACTCATGGATTTTAAGTTAAAGACCTAAACGAAGTTTTTCAATAATTCCCTTTGTCCCTTTGTACTTCTGTAAAATAAGAATAAATAGGAGAAACATGTTTAGTTAAAAAGAAATGGAAAAATTACTTTAGTTAGAATATTCTGAATCAGTGAATCTGATTATATTATAGAGTCCCACATCGGAAAAAGCAAAAAACAATAGAGTTATACATAAAGAGGAGAAGATAGTGAGATAAATTGCCAAGCTTGGTAACGCAAGCTTATAAATCCGAGTGGAGGCACCCCGGTTAAAATCGACCCGGTTTGGTTCGGTCGTGTTTAGGTCTTTGTGGTATGTTTACTAACCTGCCTGCCTGATCCCAAAGCGCTATACAAAAAATGAATCGCCACAAGGTGGTTATAGCAATAGCTTGGAGGGCGCTGCGAGACGCAGCCATAGCGGCGATGACTTGGAAGGGGCGGCTGAGTCTATCGGCTCAACATGACTACACGGGCCANCAATCACGATTGAACCATTATGTTTTTTTTTTTTTTTTTTATTTGGCACACATTGGAGCTTGTTGTATCGTGAAACAAATCTTGACCGACAAAAAAGTAAAGACCAAGAGCAAAGACTTGTTGATGTATATCGTTGATCTTCATTGCTCTGTTGATGTTTTTTGTTCTATGCATTGCAATAAACTAGATTTTAGTTGACTAAGGCACACAAATTTTGATATATTCCTTAGACATTGTGTGTGTGATTAAATTATTAGCTTTTGTAATTCTGACTGTGATGACACATAGGAGATTCAAACAAGCAAAAGTTATGAAACAATTCCAAGAAATGGAAACATTCTTTGGTCAAACTTATCGCCAGGGAAAATCTATATAAATGCTTACATCTCTCTCTCTCTCTTACTGTCTTGAGATTGAAAAATGGAACTCTCTTTTCTGCTTGGTATAAGGAATCATGGAACATCAGTTTTTGCGGTACTAGGTCTGGTAATAATTCTCATTGGTCATAGTTTCCTGGCGCGAGTCGGGGCTGAGAGCAAGGTACTAATTTTTTTTATAAAAGTTCACTTTTTTAGCAGATAAACATAAACAGAAACCAAGTCAACATTAGGCTCACTAACAAAGTTAGGTTATGTTGTGATAATCAATAGGTTCATATTGTTTATTTGGGTGAGAAGCAGCATGATGATCCCGAGTTTGTCACAGAATCTCATCATCAGATGTTGTGGTCACTTCTTGGAAGGTATGTAAAACTAGTTTCTCCCTTGTTATAATGTATCAATTTGTATACTCATGGTTCTTGCTTTTGCTTCATCATTCATGTTACAGCAAAGAGGACGCCCATGATTCAATGGTGCACAGTTTCCGACATGGCTTCTCAGGTTTTGCAGCCAAGCTCACTAATTCCCAAGCCAAGAAAATAGCGGGTGTTTAGTCCAAATCTCACATTTTCTTGGCATCTCAGGAATCAGACACATACAAATGACATCTTGATTGTCTCAACAAGCCAATCTGGTTTTGTCTTAATTAATTTTTCTCTTTGGCAACAGATTTACCTGAAGTTGTTCATGTCATACCGGATAGTTTCTACAAACTGGCAACAACTCGGACTTGGGACTACTTAGGTGCAGAGCCGTGCCTCAACGTAAAAAAATTGGGCAATTGCCCAAGGCCGCAGCAAAATAGAAAATAAAAAGGCCACATTTTGTTCAAAAATAAGCTATTTCCTTAGATTAATTTTTATGTTTTTGGGTTTTCTATTTAAAAAACTGCATGACAATTAAAATTATGTAGTGACAAGAGATGTTGAATAATGTAATTGGTCATATTTATAGTAGAAAAATTAGTTAAAATTTTTGATTATGTGAGTTTTGTGAATAAAAATAATAAAAAGACATAAAGATTAATGTTTTGAATTTTTATATTATAGGTTTTGACAGTTATTTTTGTACATTTCAAAGATAATACTAAATAAAAAATTAGTGAAGGCCACCATTTTTTAAAATCGCATTAAGCCTCTATCACTCTAAGCACCGCACTGCTTAGGTGTTTCTGCTACCAATCCAAAGAATCTTCTAAATGACGCTTATATGGGCGAACAAATTATCATCGGCGTTATCGACACAGGTATGAGTGTTTATATGTACAAATCTTTCTCACTCTGCTTATTCAGTGTAGATTGATCTTAAAGTTTCCTGTTGCTATTGATTCCTCCGTAGCTCTGGTTTAGGAGTATGGCCAGAATCTGAAGTATTTAACGACAATGGGATTGGGCCGGTGCCGAGCCACTGGAAAGGAGGATGTGAATCAGGAGAGAATTTCAACTCCTCTCACTGCAACAAAAACTCATAGGAGCCAAGTATTTCATCAATGCTTTTCTTGCGGAGAACGAAAGCTTCAACTCCACAGAATCTCTTGACTTCATTTCCCCTAGAGCCGTTAATGGGCATGGAACGCACGTTGCAACCATCGCGGGCGGTTCGTACGTGCCTAACACAAGCTACAAGGGGCTAGCTTGAGGGACTGTGAAAGGTGGGTCACCGCGGGCTCATATAGCAGTGTACAAGACTTGTTGGTATCTGGATGATCTAGACATAAATCTTTGTTCGTCTGCTGACATCTTGAAAGCAATGGACGAGGCAATTCATGATGGTGTTGATGTTTTGTCTCTTTCTCTAGGCTATGAACTTCTGTTCCCAGAAACTGACGTTCGCGATGGGATAGCTACTGGGGCATTCCATGCAGTCTTAAAGGGTATTACGGTTGTTTGTGCTGGTGGTAACGCCGGTCCAGAGGCTCAGACCGTTACAAACTTGGCTCCTTGGATCATAACAGTG
>OVAY01001588.1:9112-20419 GCA_900406395.1 Kernera saxatilis | reverse complement strand
AAAAAAAAAATTTAAAAAAAAAAAAATTTGGACCCCTTTAATCGTGGGGTTTAGGACGGGCCCCGGAACGTCGAACCTTGTCTCCCCTCCTAAGCCGGCCCTGAGTAACGCTTAAATAATGCCATTCGTTGTTAGGGACCTTCAGATTCCTTTGTTTGTTTGGGCAGCGTTGGAATTATCGTACAATCGCTTTGGAAACCTTTGACCATTAATCAATCTGTTTAAGAGGTTTAAACTTTGTTCATCGAGTGACTATATGTCATTATTTTTTTTCATGAGACATAATTTTTCATCTCGAATACCACCTAATGAATGATCAGTATCTACTTTTTTTTTTTATAATTTTAAATTTTAGATTTTAATGGTATAGAAAATTGAAATGCACGGTCCAATCAACTGTTAAATTAAAGATTCTATATCATTCACATTACAATTTTTTTTTTTTTTTGTTGAATAACCGTGGAAGTTCCGAGCCTTCGACCTATAATCTCTCCGGTATCCGGAATCAGTTTTTAGATATTTCGATTTAAAAAATAACCCTCTATACCAAAAAAAGTTTGAACCTGGGACACAAAAAAACCAACTCCTTGGAACAACTCTCTTGGAATAACTAGACCACACATCTTTGGTCACGTTACAATATTGTAGTTGCTATCTATTGTATCTTGACCATCATCACTCTTCCTTCAAAAATATTTATTAATTATAGTTTGATTTCAGTCTATAATGATTCTATTAAACGATAATTCAGTTTTCCTGTTTACGAAAGATAAAATTAGATTTAAATCTTAAATATTTACAGCTGGACGTTAATTAATTGCAAGTGGTGTACGATCTGTTACCCTGTATATGATAAACACAAACTGTACATGATATTTCTTTCTCAAACAAATATACAACAAAAGCTTCTTTTCATCTCATTAATTATGATTGCAAGAGAATATTGATTATGCTCATACTGATTTTATTTTAGGTGATAATTTTTTTTTGACAAATATTTAAAAAATGATTCTAAAGTACTTGTTTTTTTTTTGATAAAGGAGTATTTGTTTCTCCTATAAATTAGCCATCTTCTCGACCAAAACTCTTCACTCATCAAAGCATTACACACACAAACACACACTTTCTCTTCTTTCTTTGCATTTTTGCTCTTTTCCGCTCATTCAAATGGCCACCGTCGAGGTATGCATATATATATATATATAAATATATTTAAAATTGATAACCTTATATTCGTTAATCTAAACTTTGATTAGCGAACCGATTCTCTATATAAAAGTTTGATATTTCAACATCTGATTATATGTTTTCACTTACCTTAATCCACCTATATGCTAAAGTTTACACATGTATGTATAATGATCAAATATTAAAAAGTTCGCATAGATCATTTATTTTGTAAATGTTAGCAAACGGAAAAAAAAAAAATACAGACTACTTGCCGTTTATACCAAGCAAAAACGTCACGCAGTTTTGAATTGATCTATGTGACAATGGTTTTTGCAGGTTGAACAAGTGACTCCAGTACCAGTTGAGAACGTCGAGATGCCACCACCAAAGACAGTGGATCCGGAGGAAACCGCCGCCGCCGTCGAGTCTGCTCCAGCTCCGGTAACAGAAGCTGAAGCTCCCGTCGAAGTAGCCACTAAAGACTTGGTCGTGGAAGAAACCGAGAAACCAATTGAAAAAACAGAGGAAACCAAAACAGAGGAAACCAAAACAGAGGAAAGCAAAACAGAGACCGAGGAGATCAAGAAAGAGGAAGAAGCTCCGGTGGAAACTCCGGCGGTTGTGGAGGAAGAGAGCAAAACAGAGGAAGTTGTAGAGACTAAAACAGAGGAAGAAGCAGAAAAGAAAACAGAGGAAACTCCGGCGGTTGTGGAGGAAGAGAAGAAGACAGAAGCAGAGGAGGAGAAACCCACGGAAGTAGCCGCCGTGACCGAAGCCGACGCAGTTCCTGCAGAAGTTGTGGTGGAGAAGGCTGATGAGTAAACTGAAGATGAAGAAGTTAGCAAGTAATATTGCTACTTTTTAAGTACGTTGCGTCTTGTTTTTTGTTGCTTGAGAGTCTGTGACTCTTGCTTTGCATCACTCTCTTTTGTTTTCTTAAGTATTTTCAATGGTTGTTATAAATGAATCCTCTTTAAATAAGATATTACATTATTTATATATAATTTGCTTAATCCTGAAATATGACAGAGAGAGAATCCAACAATTCACATGAAGAGAATCAATGAGATCAAACTTAAAACTTTGTGTGGATCCAATTAATAGCTAATCGAATCGAGTCATGAATTGTTTACTCCTAGGATCATCGCTTAGAACTAGTGTTAGAATTCAGGTTTAATTGAAAACTTTACAGAAAAATCAAGACCTTTTTTGGTCTCTTATCAGGATTTGGATCGTCACGAAAAGAATGAAACTTGAAACAAAGTTATAGGAGAAACAAATAGCCATCAACAATCAACAATCAACAAGTGAAAATAGCCATCAATTCAGTCACAAGCTCCTTGTCATCATGCTTTCTCACAAATCTATTTAAAAACATCTGATCAGTACATACCAACACATATGACAATGGAGGGAGTTTACTTCCAATCAATCCTTTGGACATGAGAGCTTTGATAACGTTACACCTTGGCACAATCCTCTTCTCCATGCTGTATCCAAGTACTTGTGGGTACGAAACCAAAGCCTTTAGTGTCCAATTCATCACAAGAAACTCGGTTTTCTTCTTCACCGTCTCTGCAGATAAATTAAGACTCGAAGGGAAGCTCTTGGCAATCATCGCGTAATCATCTCTGCTGAATCCTAGCCCTAGGAATGCGTCAATGGAGTTCACTATGTTCTTCTCCGAGAGTGCCAGAGAGGATGGACACATCCTGAAAAGCTCCCATACATCTTCCACAGTAAAGCCTAACCTCTTGTATACATTGACTTTTTCGTCTAATGTTTTGTCGCTCATTTGGTAAACAACGCGCAGAGCATCGAAGAACTTTGCGGTGGTCGGATCAAAACCCATCTCAACAATCTTCTTGAGTGATTCTTCAAATTTTTCTTTCCCACAGATAGGTTGGCCTTTGGATATAAGCAAAGGGAACAACAACTTCTGAGGCACACCTAGTTCTCTCAAAAGCGAAACATTTCTGATTTTATTCTCATGTCTATTACCCTGTGGCAAAGAAAGACATAACACTTCTTCGTCCCGTAGAATGTCTTTGACGAAATCATAGTATACGCTGATAGATTTTCCTTCTTTCTTTCCCAAGATTTTAGGAACTTTTGAAACAATCTCAGTAAGCTCAGAGGTTGAACCTCCTCTGGACTGCAGAAACTGAAGCTTGGGACCAAGAGATTTCTCAGCATCTAATATAAGCAACCGTGGATAATCCGTAATGATGGTGGAGATCTGAGAATCTGTGAACCCATGACTTCTAAAAAGACTCAGAACGGAATCAGGATTTCCCTTGTCCTCGAAGCTGATTTTCCTTGAGATAGATTCTGCCAGCTTTGTAGTTAAACCCAATGAATCAACAAGGTAAGAGACTGTAAAAGTCTTCTCTTTTCGGCCAACTTGAGGGCTCACATCAGCAGCAGAAGTAGCAGAGGAGAAGGAACTGGAAAAAGCAGTTTCATTTTGAAGAAAGATCACTGAAACTCTCAAATGACGCCATTTCTGCAACTCGACCAACCTTCTTCCATGGATAATCAGAGAATACATGAAAACCCAATGCGATTAACGAAAGGAGCAGAAGCGAATCAAGAACAGAACCAACAAATTCCACAGTGTAGAAGAAATTATGCCATTTTCTCTAGGATTCGAGGATAAATCTTAAAATTCTCAGAACTACCTGCTCCGATTCGAGAAAATCACCCAGAACCTCGCTCATCGATCAGTCGACTCGTATAATGATAGATCGAATGCTGTTAAAAGATTTGTGAGTTTAGCTTTCAAAATCGCAAAGACCAAAATTTGGTTTTGGGGGTTTTAGACGATAAACCCTAATATTGGTTTACCCCAATACCACAATAATGGGCCTTATTTGGGCCTATGGGTTTGGACTTTGGAGATCGTTATAGGAAGCTGTCTCACCATCTTGTAGCGAAGTTTTAAATTGATCTATGCTGTGACTTGTGGAAGGAGTCTCTCACTCATTACTAGGATTTATCATTGCTTAGAACTAATCTCTGAGATTCGGGTTTAAGTGAAATCTTTACAGAAAATCGAAACTTTATATGACTACGAAAAACCCTCTACTTTGTTCAGAAGCTTTATCTGTTTTTTCTTGGAGAGAAGATAGCCATCAACTCACGCACCAACTGCTTATCATCGTGCTTCCACACGAACCTGTTCAAGAAATCCTCATCTGTGCATACCAAAACAGACGACATTCGAGGCAGTTCACTTCCCAGCAATCCTTTGGACATGAGAGCTTTGATTACTTTACACCTTGGGGCAATCCTCTTCTCCATGCTGTATCCAAGTACATGAGGGTACGAAACCACCGCCTTTAGTGGCCAATTCATCTGCTTCACCACAAACTTAGTCTTCTTCTTCACCGTCTCTGCAGAATATCCAATGCACGAAGGAACGCGTTTGACCATCCTCGCAAAGTCATCTCTGCTGAATCCTAAGCCACGAAACGTTTCAACGGAGCTCAATATGTTCTGCTCTGAAACACCAATGCATTGCGGAAACTTCTTCACCACTAATAGGACCTCGTCTTCGAGCAGTCCACACCTCTTCATGGTTTCAAAGTTCTGAGTTATCTTCTTCTCCGAGAGTGTCAGAGAAATTGGCCACTTCTTGAACATTGCCCATACATCTCCCAACGCCAAACCTAACCTCGTATATACATTGACTTTTTCGTCTATTGTTTCGTTCTTCAATCCGTAAACAATGCGCAGAGCTTCGAGGAACTTTGTGGTGGCCGGATCAAAACCCATCTCAACGACCTTCTTGACGGATTCTTCAAATCTTTCTTTTCCACAGACATGTGGGCAATTTGAGATAAGCAAGTGGAATAACAATTGCTGAGGCATGCCCAATTCTCTTAAAACCGATAAATTTCGGATTTTGTTCTCCTGCTTACCCTGTGGCAAAGAATGACATAGCTTCTCGAACTTGGAGCTCTTATCCGCTTTTATAACCTCTTTGACGAAATCATAGTACACGCTGATAGATCTGTCCTTTCCCAAGATTTTCGGAAATTTAGAAATAGTCTCGGTGAGCTCAGAGGTTGAAGCTCCTCTGGACTGAAGAAACTGAAGCTTGGGACCAAGTGATTTCTCAGCATCTAGTATAAGCACTTGTGGATAATCCGTAATGATGCTGGAGAGTTGAGAATCTGTGAACCCATGACTTCTAAAAACATTCAGAATGGAATCTGGATTGTACTTGTCCTCGAAACTGACTTTCCTTGAGATCGATTCAGCGAGTTTTGTAGCTAAACCCAATGAACCAACGAGGTAAGAGACTGTAAAACTCTTTCCTTTTCGACCAACTTGAGAGCTCACATCAGTAGCATACGCAGAGGAGAACGAAGTAGAGAAACTAGAATAATTTGGAAAAGGGTTCAATAGGATTCTCAAGTTACGCCATTTCTGTAACTCGATAGACCTTCTTCCATGGATTATCAGAGAAAACATTGACAATGCAATGTAATTACCGAAAGGAGCAGAAGAGAAGGAAGGACAGAACCAGCAAATGCCACTACAGTGTAGTAGAAACGATTCAATCGAACTATCTGTTTCAATTCGAGAAAAAGGAATTACCCAGGATTCGGGAATCTCAGAACGATCTGTTTCGATTCGAGATGAACAAGAAACCCACTCACATATCAAAAACAACACAATCGCATTTGTTGAGGAAAAGAAATAACGAATTTTGGGGGTTTTAGATGATGAACCCTAATTTCGTTTACGTTTCTGTACCCGAATATCAGGATGTTGGGCCTTGTTTGGGCTTATGAGAGGATCGTTCAAATATTGAATAAGCTTTTCACTTCTTTCTCTTTTTTTTTCTTCTTATTTTTTTATTTCTTATAGCAATGTAAATGTGATTTATAAAACTTCGTTATGAGCATTTCAATCATTCATTTGTTTATAGAAATCATTTAGATGCTCCACCATACAAAAAGGCATTGCTATTTTTTTTTAATAAAATAATAAAAGACATGAAAAATAGGGACAAACTATTTGTTCTTCATTTATGAGTTTCCCAAAAATGGACAAGTCTTGCAACATAGCTTAGTGCTCCTTTTAGCTTTGTCAAAATGTAATTTCATAGGCCAAACCGTTCTTTTAGTTGTTTGAAACTAAAGGGTTTGTAACTCCTAGTACGTAACTCAAGTTTGTATCATCTACGAAGAAGCTGATAGCTTTGTTCCTAGGATCATAACAGAAAAGTTGAGACTTTCGTCTCTTTTTCAGGATCTGGATCGTCACTACAAGAATGAAACTTGAAAAGGGTCAGATAGAGAGCTACTAGAGAAGGCAATGTACAACAAATATGGACAATAAAAACCTCTACTTCATTCGGAAGCTTTATCTGTTTTACACTTCTTTCCAGTGAAAATAGCTATCAATTCAGCTACCAGCTGCTTGTACACTTAATGCTACTCTTTCCTTTGTAATTTTTGCTTTAATGCAAAATATTTTAGGTTAATATGAAATAGAGATTATGCTATTACTATTTGAAGTATTTGTTAATAAAAATTTAAAAAAATATATTTTATGAATTTTTTGGCACTATTTTTCTGTATTTATGGTAAGCCATTCAAAGAAAAATACTATCTCTAGACTATATATCTCCCACATTCTTATTTGATAAATATCTTTTCAATTTCACACTATAAAAGCGATAAGTGAACATCCGATTATATATTCACTTTGCCATTTTAGCAAAAAGTAAATGTTTTCACATGCCTTAATCTACCTATATGGCAAAGTTTACACAAGTATACTATTAGAAAATAGCATTTATCTTATTGATGTAGTAAGTATCATCTGTGGAAACTTATAATCGATTGTGGAGGAAAAAGAGAAACAGATTGAAGAAAACAAAAACGGAGGAGATCAAGAAAGAGGAAGAAGAAGCTCCGGTGGAAAACTTCGCCGGTTGTGGAGGAGAGTAGCAAAAACAGAGAAACAATGAGATTATAATTACGGACATTACAACTTTATGGAGATCCCAAATGTCTACAATCCAACAACATCTAACGATCAAATTTGATGTCTGAATTGATTATTTCTGTATTAGTCAAACTGATTCCCCAAAGCCAATATACCACTTAATACAACAGAGACTCATCTTACTCACCACTAACCAAATATTTCAGAAATTATCAAGCAAAAGGAATGAATTATGAATCATGAATCATTTTCTCTCCTAGGATCATTGCTAAGAACTAATGCTAGGATTTAGGGTCTACTTCATTCAGAATCTTTATCTGTTTTTGTCTTCTTTCTAGTGAAGATAGCCATCAACTCAGCCACAAGCTCCTTGTCATTCTTCATCACGTACCTGTTTAAGAAGGTTTCATCGGTACATCCAACGACAGATGACATTGGAGGAAGTTCACTTCCGATGGACATGAGAGCTTTGATTACATTACACCTTGGTACAATCCTCTTCTCCATGCTGTATCCAAGTACGAAAGGGTTTGAAACCACATCCTTTAGTGGCCAATTCATCTCCTTCACCAGAAACTCAGTCTTCTTCTTCACCGTCTCCGCAGATAAGTGAAGACACGAAGGGAAGGTGTTGACCACCACCGCAAACTCATCTCTGCTGAATCCTATGCCTAGAAATGTTTCAATGGCCTTCTCTATCCTGTGCTTTGAAATACCAATGCATTGTGGAGACTTCTTGAACACCGAGCGAACCTCTTCTTCGAGTAGTCCACACTCCTTAAGGGTTTCAAATGTCTGACTTATCTTCTTCTCCGAGTGTGTTAGAGAGATTGGACACTTCTTGAACATTGCCCATACATCTTCCACATCAAAGCCTAATCTTTTATAGATATTGATTTTTTCTTCTGTTGTTTTCTCCTTGGATCCGTATACAATGCGCAGAGCTACGAAAAAATTTGAGGTGGTCGGATCAAAACCCATCTCAACAACCTTCTTGAGGGATTCTTCAAATTTTTCTTTCCCACACACAGGTTGGCGATTGGAGATGAGCATGGAGAATAAGAACCTTTGAGGCACGCCAAGTTCTCTCAAAACCAATACATTCCTGATCTTATTCTCCTGCTTACTACCTTGTGGCAAAGATTGACATAAATTCTCGTACTTGCAACTCTTATCAGCTTCTATAATGTCTTTCACGAAATCATAGTATCTACTGAGAGTTTTGTCCCCTTTCTTTCCCAAGATTTTAGGAACTTTCGAAAGAATCTCGGTGAGCTCAGAGGTTGAAGCTCCTCTGGACTGTAGAAACTTAAGCTTGGGACCAAGAGATTTCTCAGCATCTGCTGTAAGCAATCCTGGGTAAGTCCTAATGATGTTGGAGATCTGAGAATTTGTGAACCCATGACTTGTAAGAAGACTCAGAACTGAATCTGGATTTCCCTTGCCCTCGGACCTGACTTTCCTCGAGATCGATTCTGCAAGTTTTGTAGTTAAACCCAATGAATCAACGAGGTAAGAGACTGTAAAAGTATTCCCTTTTCGACCATCTTGAGAGCTCAGATCCGCAGCACTAGCAGAGGAGAAAGAATTGGGAAAAGCAAACGCATTTTGCACAAGCTTCACTGAAACTCTCAAATTACACCATTTCTGTAACTCGATAGACCTTCTTGCTCGGAGTATCAGACAATTCATTACAGAGCCAGCAAATCTCACAGCGTAGAATCGATTCTGCTTCGATTAGAGAAAAGGAGTTACCCAGGATTCAATGATAAATCTCAAAGTCTTTTAAAATCCCAGAACTATCTGAGGAAGTCACTCATCGATCAGTACTCATAGATCGCGTACCGGTAAAACTCCAAATGTGGAGAGGGAAAAAAAAGAATTTGGGGGTTTTCGATGATAAACCCTAATATCGATTGCGATTTCTATTATGATCCGAATGTAAGAAGACTATTGGGCCTTATTGGGCCAATGAGAGGATCGTCCAAAGATTGAAGCCCGGAATAATCTAGATCCTTTAATTACACCTTATGCCACACTTTCCTTTGTATTTGCCATTGGCTTCGTTTTCTCCCTCCAAGAATGCAAGGACTTACCATACGTAGTACGGAGGTCAAAACCCTCTCGTTAATTCAGAAGCTTTCACAGATTTGTCTCTTCTTTTCAATTTTCAACAAAACGTCCTCTTCAGAATCATTAGAGAAAATTCAAAAAAAAAAAAATACATAAGAGAACAAACGATTTCACGGACTCTTTAGGTCGGAGACAAGTGATCATAATCTCATAACACTTTAGTCACGGGCTTGACCTTGAAGTTTGCACCGGACTAACAACGGTCCAAAAAATTAACATTTTAAAGTTTTTACTGAAAATTTATTCCAAAATTTTCTTAGTTGTAACGCAATAAAAATGCTCCAAATAATTTCTCGAAGTTTGGAACTCTTTTTTTTCTTCACTTTCATGCTTACACTTGTTCGTACGTACCATAACAAATAATAAAATCTACATAGTGGTTTCCATGCCCTACAAGAGTCACGGGTAACACTTAAGTTTCATCTATATATGTACATGCTATTTGCCAAAAGATTTGACAAACAAGGCAGTAAAAGTTTGATTCTTGAAAATTAAAGAATCCTGATTAATAACAATAATGGGTTCTAGGGTTTTGGCTTCCTTCTTCATTTTCTTGATCTTCACGGTCATCACATTGCCGCCAACGATCCAAGCTTGCACTCCTTGCACTCGCCCTCACCCTCCTGTTCCGAAGCCTCCACATCATGGTGGCGGTGGTGGAGGTGGTGGTGGTGGAGGCGGTGGAGGTGGAGGCGGTGGAGGTGGAGGAGGAGGAGGAGGAGGAGGCAAGCCACCACCACATCACGGAGGAAAAGGTGGTGGTAAACCACCACACCACGGTGGAAAAGGTGGCGGACCGCCGCATCACGGTGGAGGTGGTGGTGGTGGTGGAGGTGGAGGACCTCCGCATCACGGTGGAGGAGGAGGGAAATCACCGCCGTTTGTTAGACCTCCTCCGGTGGTTTATCCACCACCAATGGTGAGGCCACCGCCAATCACAAGACCTCCTCCGGTAGTCTATCCACCACCAACGGTAAGGCCACCACCAATCACAAGACCTCCTGGAGTTCTCCCTCCGATCATAAGCCCTCCAATTCAACCACCGCCGGTGACAACTCCTCCGGGACTTCTCCCTCCGATCACTACTCCTCCGGGACTTCTCCCTCCAATCATTAACCCACCTCCGGTCACAACTCCACCACCATCATCCGGTTATCCACCGTATCAAGGTGGTCCACCTTCCGGAGGAGGAGGTGGTGGAGGAGGCGGCGGCGCACAACCAACTTGTCCGATCAACGCATTGAAGCTTGGAGCTTGTGTTGACGTTTTGGGAGGATTGATCCATATAGGACTTGGGAATCCAGTGGAGAATGTGTGTTGTCCAGTCTTAGGGGGATTACTTGAGTTAGAAGCAGCCGTTTGTCTTTGTACAACCATAAGACTTAAGCTTCTCAACTTAAACATCTTCATTCCTCTTGCACTTCAAGCTCTCATCACTTGTGGAATCAATCCTCCTCCTGGTTTTGTCTGCCCTCCCCTCACTTGATTTAACAAACAACGCACGATATATCAAGGGTTTCGAGGATTTTATAATAACTATTTATAATATATATGTTGTCCTTTTGATGATCATCATGTTTGTTGATTATCCAGGGTTTTAACTAGTGTTGTTTCTTTTGTTGTTGTTGTTGTCGTTGTCGTTGTTCTTATCATTAAGCTAGGGTTTTTGCATGGGACTTCCTTAGTTGTTTGCTGTAATCTTTCGTTCTGTTTTGTTCCAGCTTCTCGCTGTCCATCTATTTGACTCTTTATTCTCTTTCTCTCTCTCACTACTTATATAGGCATCCATGCAGATATGGCCATATGGGAATATGTGTTTATGTGTACGTACGGAAGAAGCTTTTGAAAAAAGAATATAGCTAAGCAATATTCGTACAAATTATTGTCTTTTGTCATAAAACAAATTAAGCTAATATAACTCCTACAGTTAAGGACATTTGTGTTGTGAATTAGATTATCTATTTGGTGATAATAGATTCAATACCCATGTTCAGATATATATATATATCTATACATATGAAAAAAAAAAAAAAAAAAAAA
>OVAY01001587.1:0-27319 GCA_900406395.1 Kernera saxatilis | reverse complement strand
CGATCATGTGTTTACTTGCCCATCAAGCTTGGTGTTTACTTTTCTTTCGGTCAGGAATAAGTTAGTTTTCTATTTTTATTTGATTTCCTTAATTCTAGAGATATTTTCGATACCTTTAGGATTAAGGTTAGCTTTAGCTTAAGTTATCTACTTCTCTATAAATAGAGATCGTAAACTCCATTGTAGGATCACCGTTATTTGAATTAATAAGAAAAACCAAAAAGAGGAAACTCAAGTTTCCCATAAGAGCTTGTGTCAAGTCCTGAGAGGAGGACTCTCAAAACCATTGGTGTCATCGATATCTCATCGATTTCACAACAAGATCCAAGTTTGTCATCAAGGTTTCCTGGAGATCTTGACTTACTTCTCGTTATTGCTTCCGCTTCTACATCACCTAAGTTAGAAGAGGCATATGTTGACATGATTCACGGAGTTGACCACAAGTTTCTGAATGCTTTTACTTATGCCCACTGTCTTTATCTATGTTTATCATTTTCAAAGGTAACCATATTTCTTAAACAGATTTTAGATTTGATGATTGAATGTTTTTCTTCGCTTTAATTCCTAATTATATGTTGTTGTTGTTGAACAGGTTATTTCTTCTTCTGGCATGATCTTCCACCGCCTTATTAAACTGGAACTGAATACATGTGCCCAAGGCTGGTGGGAACTTCTCACTCATATGCTCCAAGTTTCTCCCAAATTAAAAGAACTCAGACTCAATGATGTAAGCGGTTGCTTTAATATGTTTTTTTTTGTTCAACTTAAGTTTCCCGATATGACTGGACTGGTCGATGTTAACTGTGTTGTTGCTATTTGGTCTTAGGAACATGAGCCTGTTTTCTCTAGTAAAGAAACCCCGGATTGCTGGAAGCGACCGAGTTTTGTTCCCAAATGTTTGTTGTACAGTCTTGAAGCTTTCATGTGGAACGGTTACAAAGGGAGACGAGGAGATAGAGAGGTGGCGACATACCTTGTGGCGAATGCTACTCGTTTGAAGACAGCAGTTTTCTCTCCAGAATCCAATGATGTTGGAGCGAAATATAGGATGCTCCAATACTTGGCTTCTGTGGCTAGGCCTTCCACCTTCATGTCAACTTTTTTGCAACTGAAATTTAAGAGAGGATCTATCTATATATATATAGAGAGAGAGAGAGTTTTAGTTGTGGTATGGATAAGCGGGGTTGTATTCAACTTTTCACTAAAATTAATTTGATAGCACTCTAATAAATTATATAATATTATTCTACAACCATATGGGACATAAATTCTCTCTTCTTCCGTAAAACATCGAGCAACACTGAGCACATTCATGGATGGGACATAATAAAAATCCGTGAGGTTCCAGCTCGCGACTTGAGAGAATCAACAAGCTGTTTCACTCTATTATCTGGAAAACCGAAAATTATGTTGAAGAAAATGTTAATTTATTCATGTTTTGTCGATTACTACTGGAAGAATAACATAAGAAAGTGACCACATCTATGTTATGCGCGGATACTATATATCTCCTAATCCAAGTAAACGTAAAATAAAAATAGATAATTATCATTCTAACTAATGCAATCACAAAAAGAATGATGGAATGAAATCCGAGTTTTGATAGCTGGACAAATAAATTCTTCAACTCGTTGCATATTTTTCTTAATCTTAAAAACGGTGGATATAGCGGATTTTGCATCTAAGAACATTAAACAAAAACTAATTGTGATCATGTTAATAGTATCAATTCTTAGAAGATAACCTTATCCATGATTAAATACCTTTGGTTATATCTCAAAAGCTCGTCATTATAAAAGGAAATCTCAAGAGTTATGAGACTCTGTTTCGTAATATAAAACCAAAATTCTTCTTCCTTCTATCGACGTCTTAACGTTTAGACTTGACACTCTCATCACTGCGAGCATATGCCTCCTCGAGTGATGGTGGAGACTCGGGAGTTGAGATTGACACTCCCAACTTAGAGTTTCTGTGTATCAGAGATGATCCGTTGGAAAGCTTAAGCTTCGGATTGGAGAGCGTGAGTTCTTCTATCAAGATGTGTATCGATATCTGCTCTGATGGGAAAGATGCAACAACTGCCTGAATTCCAGAACTTGACTCATCTGAACGCTTGTTTCTGTTCCGGCTTTTCAGAGATGTTGCCTATATATCTCTCGAGCCGTCCCAACCTAAAATCTCTTGACTTGGTAATGGTTCCTTCTCTTTGCTTTCTTTGTTTTTGGTTTAGCTACTTAATGAGTGTAGGGACTTTACTGTTGGCTTTGTAGGGACTTCATGGTTATCCAAAGATGGAGGAAATCGCAAGCTCACCTCTGCCTCAATGTTTTCAAAAATCTACAGAGTATGTCGAGATAAATATGATGCCCGATGCTGGCAGTGGCGGATCCAGAAATTATTTTTAAGAGGGGCATAATAGATTTCACACATAATTTTACCAGGGGCAATATGAAATTTATGTCACTAAATTACTAATTTTCTTATAATTTTACATGAAATAATTTTGTAATCAAAATTTTATGGGGGGCAAGTGCCACCCTTCTCCTTCACTTACATCCGCCCCTGGATGCTGGCCAAGAGAGAAACCGGAAAGCTGAAACCGAGTTTGCAAAATGTATCTTAGAGAATGCAACAGTTCTCAAGAAGCTCACTCTATGGTTAGATGGAGAAGAAGACGAGTCTAGCAGCGTCTTGGGAGAATTCTCACGGTTCCAAATCGCTCTTTTGTAGAGGTGAAGATGGGTCAAGTACCAGCAAAATTTCGGCTAGGTTATGGATTTGAATTTAAGCCATTCTTTGACCCCATCGCCTTGTTTTATTTAGGGATCAATGATTAGAGTTCTTTGAAATTTTGGCTAGTCGTGGTCTTTTTTTCTTTTCTTCGTCTTATTTGAAGTTTACGACTTTACGTGAAGTACTATATTTGTCATTGTATTGTAGTGAAATTCTTTTTGGTCGTGGTCAAGATTTAAAGAGAGTTGTTTCTACCATTTAAAAGTTAAAATTCTCCACTAACTTGAGGAGAATATGTGTGATGGAATCGATCTAGCGAACATATACTAATCAAAAGGACATGATTAAAATGGGACCCTCTTTGCACAAAAGAAGAAGACTCAAGAAAATAGCTCCCAAAACCAAATCTTCTTTAATTATGTCTAAATATTTACGCACTCTCTATTGTCTATTCTAATAATAAACTGATTCTATCATCCGATTTGTCGAGTTTTTGGTATTGACTCGTTACAAGTGAATGTTTGTATGCCAAGTCATAATTAAGATTATCGAGTTTTTGGTATTGATTCGTTACAAGTGAATGTTTGTATGCCGAGTCGTAATTAAGATTATCGAGTTTTAAGCTTATCTAGGTTTGTATTCGCTCTAGATATATCCACATATCTCCTGGACCGACCCATATCAATGAACCAAATCACTCTCCCAAATAAAAAAGTATTAAATAAAACACAACGAAAATATGATAAAATAAAAAACCAAGAACCCAATTGAAAACAAACCCAAAGAACAAAAATGACAAGATTCTTTCTCTTTTCTCTCTTCTTCTTCCTCTTCTTCCACTCATCATCCTCCTCAAGATCTTCATCAGAATCTCACATCTTCATCTACGGTGGATGTTCACCGGAAAAATACACACCAAATACTCCTTTCGAATCAAACCGCGACACTTTCCTCTCCTCCGTCGTCACTTCCTCCTCCGACGCCTCCTTCAATAGCTTCGCTGTCGGCAATGACTCTTCTTCCTCCTCCTCCTCCTCCTCCTCCTCCTCTTCCACCGCCGTCTTTGGCCTTTATCAGTGCCGGGACGATCTCCGATCATCAGACTGCTCAAAATGTATCCAAAACTCCGTCGATCAAATCACTCTTCTTTGTCCTTACTCTTGCGGTGCTTCTCTCCAGCTCGAAGGCTGCTTCTTACGTTACGAGACCAACGATTTTCTCGGGAAACCAGACACGAGCCTTAGGTACAAGAAGTGTAGTTCCAAGAGCGTTGAGAATGACTATGATTTTTTAAAACGGAGAGACGATGTGTTGTCGGATCTTGAGTCGACCCAACTCGGTTTCAAAGTTAGCCGGTCCGGTTTAGTCGAAGGTTATGCTCAGTGTGTTGGTGATTTGAGTCCTAGTGACTGTACGGCTTGTCTTGCGGAATCTGTTGGGAAATTAAAGAATCTTTGTGGCTCGGCGGTTGCAGCTGAGGTCTACTTGGCTCAGTGCTATGCTCGTTATTGGGGTTCTGGTTACTATGACTTCTCTTCAGGTCGGTCCATTAATTCAAATTCTTCATTTATTAATTATTGCTCTAGTTTCATATCTTTTTTTTTTTTCTTTTATCGACTGCTTACAAACGTAAACTAATTCTAATCCGACACAATTACAATATTTATTTCGTTGCTAAAAACTTATAACATTGGAGTTCATTGACTATTTTCCTCCATTATGTTTAGTGCCGTAATTATATAGTTTTTTAAATTGTAGTAATGAATTTTATAGGAATGTGTGAGAATTTGACCTAATTCATTTTTCCGCCGCAAATAATTGAGAAAATCACGAGTCTAGTTGCTTCGTGGTAGCACGAGAAAGCTGAAAAAAATCATAACATTTTCCCCTCTTTTTTTTGCCTGCAAAGATCCAGTAAGTATTGAATAAATTGTAATCTTTTAAATTATTCGTTGGAAAATTCGAGTATCATGATTATAATATGATTGGTCAGAAAAGAATGTTATTTGTAAATATTATATAACTATATTAATATAATATTCTTTTCTTTATAGGCATAGCCACCCATGTCCCCAATTCCAACTTTTTATGTTATTCTTATAGCTTGATCAATATCACATAGTACAAAAGTCACTACATCTTAGAACTTCTAATCCTTAGCTTGATACTATGGACTCCTATCTTTTGTACTTTGTCACATAGACACATACTATAAAATCTTTCTAAATTTAACCTTACTTTTGTAATTAAGATCCAACGAACGGAGATCACGTGGGGAAATCAATTGCGATCATCGTAGGAGTCATTGCTGGATTCGCAATTCTTGTTGTTCTCCTTTCCCTCTGCAGAAACTCCATGCGTAAGTATATACAACTTACTTGCCTAACCTTCACATGATTTAACTAAATCACCGATTTTTAAGATTCGAATATAATTGACTCTTTAGAATTATCATGATCTCATATTTTATCATGCTAATTTGCAGATTAACATAAAGAAGATGAGGTAATTCGGGATGAAGAATCTTGTGACCTGTTTTTTTTTGTTTAGTTTGAGTTCTCTTAGTTTTCCTTTTATTTTGTAGGAACACATCCGTTATCGTTCCTTGTTGATTAATTTTGGTTTATCAAAAGGAAATTCGAGATTACTTTGAATCGTATATGATTTAGCTTTGAGGTATAGATTTATTTAAATACTCAAATAGTGACCCGTATAGTCTGCCTTAAAAGATGATCCCTAACTTTATTCCATAAAATAGTTATAGGCTTATTTATACCCACTTTCCTTAGCAGGCGCAATTATTCGACACTCGAACACTTTAGATCGTAAAATATATTAACAATAATAATAATTCCGGTTTGTTATAGTTCGGAGAACAACGTGATTCGATTTGGGTATCTTTTAGGATTTGAATGTTCTGCCGGAACAAAAAAAGGACTTAAAAGAGTTCATTCAACTTTTGGTTCGTTTTAATACGATCCGGGTCTAACCCGGTTCTCATGGACCGCACCACATATTCTATTAAACCCATTCAATTGTGGGCTTGAATCCGGCCCACTAGGCTTCTAAGCCGTGCAGCGGTCCGTACCATCGTTATATATCTTTTTCTTTTATTACCTACAACAATCATTAAATATCTAAAACATTTTTGATGCAACTAAAAAGGCTAGAGCATGTTATAATACTTTATGATTTTGTCTGGTGACGTGATTTCATATCATTCTATATTATATTTTCAATTTAAATTTACAGCAATCTATTGAAAAATAAAGATAATAAATTTTACTAATTCTACAAAACACTACTCCAAAAAAAAAATTTCTACCTTATATCAAATTTCATATTTTAATGTATTATATATCAAAATGATTTAGATCTAACCTAGTAATCTCTCAACTCTTGAAATTAGTAAACCCTAAGAACGAGAAAATTAGTACTTTACTCGACATATACACGTATACGTTCACTTTGATACGACGTCGCATTAATTTACAACCTGGATTTAATGAAATTAGTCTCATATGCATGGCCATCAATCATCATAGAAACAAAAGCTTACACATAGTCTCACACGTGCCTTATATCTGTCTCCATGTGTTCGATTCCTCGCCACCATCTTCATCTACATTAGTTATAGAATATAAGGATTTTGACTAGAACTAGATAATACTTTTCAGAATAATCATAAACTTTAGGTGAGATTGAGGTAGACACCGCAAAGTTATTTCTCTAAAACTCACTCATTTCGTGAACGATATTAAAACATCATATAACCCAAACGGAAAAAAAAAGGATGAAAGAAAGACTAAAAAAGGATAATTATATATATATACAAATTCAGGATAGATGACTTGATTTTTTTTTTTTTTTTACAACGATAACTTGATTTTCTTAAAATAAAGGTTCTTTAGCAAAAATATTTTGCCAAGTAGCAACAAGTGTCTACGCGTATTTTAGACAACGAAATTCTAAATTCTCACAAATGAGTCTCCAAGGGCTACCTTAAGCCCATTACTATAAATTTGGGCCAACATTTGGCGGGCCTAATACCGACATAAGTCAAAGTCAACACATTACAAATGGAAGACTCACCGTTGGCAGATACCTTTCAAGCCGATGTGGCAACTCTAAAACCAAGTGAGAATTCTTTATTCGAAATTTCGAACCATTCATTAATGTTTTATGTATATGAACACAAAGAAGTTTCCAAAACCGTAATCAAAGAGAAAATAAGAAATGTTGACGTTTTCTAAAACCAGGTTATTTTCATGGGTATATAAAATACGGGCTTTGCATGCTTGCATTCTATATCTTAGGAATAGGTGGGATTAACAAACATAATATCAAGTACGAAAAAAGATTCTTGCAAAATCAATGGAGGAAACTATCAAGAGTGATAACTTTACCAATGCTATGGCACTTACCGATTTGGTCCCAACACTAAAAACATCTAATCAGTTCATAGTTTCTAGGACTTGGATTGGTTATGCAGTCCCCTTAATGACTCCTTCTTCATTGCTACAAAGTGCAATTGATGTCAAAAACTCTTTTTTTTGTGCACATCCTGTACATGTCATTTATCAACCTACACTACAACAATTTTGCCATTAAACTCAGTCAAACACACTTTTTGCAAAATGGTATATATTCTCGAGCGCTACCTTATTTTTATCAGGCCACCGGTGAAACAGTTTGGTAAAATTTTCTTGAACTCGGGAGATGAATTAATGTCTTCATTTTGAGATTCTTCCAATAATCTCATAGAGTAAATCATCCACCGGAGGCTCACCTAGAATGCTGCGGACACGCGGCGGCAATTTCATTGCGGCGATATTCATTGCACAAATTTCAAAAAGATCGACTTTTTTGACTCGATAAAAATATATTATTTTTTACTCGATCCACTCTTGCCAGCGAATACTCTATTATAGAGATATATTAATTTTTCATTAATACAAAAGCTAGTTCTTAGGGTTACATGATTCGCCGGTTCGCACCACAATATTCGATTAAAACCATTAATTTATGGGCTGGAACCCGGCACACTAGGCTTCTAAGCCGTGCATCATGAAGTCTAATCAACCTCTGTACCATCATTATATATATTTTTCAATCATCATCATTATACCATCATCATATATCTAAAACATTTTTGATGCAACTAATAAAGCTATAAAATTTGATAATACTTTATGATTTTATCTGATGACTTAGTTCATATCATTTTCTATTTTAGTAGTAATTTAAATCTACAGCAATTTATTGTAACAAATAAAGGTAATAACTTTTACTAATTCTGCAAAATACTACTCCAACAAAAAAAATATTTCTATCTTAATATCAAATTTTATATTTACTTAACATTGATATACTTTTTTTAATATGTTTTAATGTATTATATACCAAAATGATGTAGATTTAACCTGGTAAACTCTCAACTCTTGAAATTAGTAACCCTCAGAATGAGAAAATTAGTACTTTTACAGTTTTACTCGACATATACATATACGACGTCGCATTCATTTACAACCTGAATTAACGAAATTAGCTCCATGCATGGCCATCAATCATCATAGAAACAAAAGCTTACACATAGTCTCACACGTGCCTTATATCTGTCTCCATGTGTTAGATTCCTCGCCACCATCTTCATCTACGTTCTACGACAAATTCCATTCCTCGTTTGCTATTAAATACACAACAACAACAATCATTTTAAAACATGCTTCAAGAAAATCACTAAAACGCAACAACGATCCTATTAAAATTTACTAAAAATGTACACTTTTGTTAAAACCACCGACTTCTTCACCATCCTGTTCTTTCTAGCCACTGCAACCGTCGGAGCCGCCTCAAACACAACTGAATTAGATATGCTTGAGACGGCTCGAGCTGCAATGGTTGAAGCCAGAACTAGGTTTAGGTCAGTGGCAACGGTTGAGGCAACAAATGAAGTCGCTAGTGGTTATTATAATTTGGGGTTAAGTGACTGTGAGCAGCTCTACGATGAGAGTGAGGCTAGACTATCGAAACTGGTCGCAGCTCATGAGAATTTTACCGTTGAAGATGTTAGAACGTGGCTAAGCGGCGTGCTAACGAACCATCACACTTGTTTAGACGGTTTGGAACAGTCACGTCAAGGTCACAAGCCTTTGGACCCTAGTAATGTCACGTTCGTCCTCCGCGAAGCTTTGGCTTTCTACAAAAAATCTAGAGGTCATATGAAAAAGAGTAAGAACATGTATCATGCATTCATGTATACGTATTTAAATCAAATGATAAAAGTACAGGAAGCTTTGACATGACATGTATTTAAATCAAATGATAAAAGTACAGGAAGGTGATCATGACATGACATGTAACTAATAGTTTTGACTTTTGAATAAGTGTCGGTCGCTGCATCACAACCTAAATTTCAAATCAAATAGATAAAATGCATGCTTTTTTTTTTTGAAAAAAAAAGCAATATAGTAAGGTACGTGTTGGCTGGTGACCGATTTTCGTTAGTCGAGTTTTTCTATCATTAGATGATAGATACATATTAGTTTGAATCTATCTCATGATTCGCTATAAATCTCTATTAATATTGTGTAGGGATGAATGGAACAGCAAGACCGAACCATGGACCGACTAAACCAAACCATGGACCGACAAGACCTAACCATGGACCCACGAGAGCATACCATGGACCAGCGAGACCAAACCAGAGCGGAGGAATGTTAGTGTCATGGAATCCGACAAGGTCAAGGGCGGATTTCGTGGTGGCTAAGGACGGTTCGAGTACTTATAATCGTTCGATAAACCAGGCATTAGCTGCCGTTTCAAGAATGGGAAAAAGCCGGTCGCATAGAGTGATAATCTACATAAAAGCGGGTGTATATAACGAAAAAATCGAAATACATAGAGATATGAAGAACATCATGTTAGTTGGTGATGGTATGGACCGTACAATCATCACCAATAACCGAAACGTCCCGGATGGTTCCACGACTTATGGATCAGCCACATTTGGTATAACACACAAATATAAAACATTTTATTAATCTTCATATAGTACATAATACATTTTTGGATGTTGATTTTTACTAATTAGTCGATATCTAGGGGTGTCCGGGGATGGATTTTGGGCACGGGACATGACGTTCGAGAACACAGCAGGACCACACAGACATCAAGCCGTGGCATTGAGAGTTAGCTCGGATTTGTCTTTATTCTATCGATGTAGTTTCAAAGGATATCAAGACACTCTTTTTACACACTCGCTTCGTCAGTTCTATCGCGATTGTCATATTTATGGTATTATCTATATATATGATTTGTAAATTCATATCATAGCTAGTTATGATCATAAATGGATTAATATTTTTTTCTGTGAGATTTTGGATAGGTACGATTGATTTCATATTTGGAGATGCGGCTGCTGTTTTTCAAAATTGTGATATATTTGTGAGACGGCCCATGGATCATCAAGGCAATATGATCACAGCTCAAGGAAGAGAAGATCCACATGAAAATACAGGTATATATATTTTGGTTTACCAATCGTGTGACTATCCATAAATTAAAACGTGTACAATGACAATGACAACCAAACCAATTTTGACAAACCAAACATAATCTAATTTGAAAATCGTATTGATCCTTAATTCGATTAGACAAGTTGTTTTTTCTTATATAAATGGAAAAATAGTGATGATATATTTGATTAAAAACTGAAATAAAAATAAAAAACCTAGTCTTTAATACCAATCTATATTAGATCAAATTATTTTGGTTACTCTTCTTAAACCGAGAAAAATAAAAACCGACTAAAATCCGGTATTGAACACTCTTGGTCTCTAACATTCATGGTTAATGTTACCCGGTTTCTGATACTTGAATAGGCATTTCGATCCAATACTCACGAGTCAGGGCCGCACCAGAATTCGAGGCGGTTAAAGGCCGGTTCAAGAGCTACTTGGGGCGGCCTTGGAAGAAGTACTCTCGGGCGGTGTTTCTCAAGACGGACCTCGATGGATTGATTGACCCAAGAGGATGGAGAGAATGGAGAGGCGATTTCGCTCTGTCAACCTTATATTACGGCGAGTTTATGAACACCGGAGCTGGAGCAGGGACTAATAGAAGGGTAAACTGGCCCGGATTTCACCTCCTTCGCGGCCAGGAAGAGGCTAATCCATTCACCGTCAGCCGATTTATACAAGGAGATGCTTGGATCCCTATCACCGGCGTGCCCTTCTTGGCCGGGGTGTGACTCGGTCCTGAGTGAATCAGGCTAATATCAACGAGAACATATTTATATTTAAATATTTTATAAAAATATTTATGTTTTGCATATTGTTCTACATGCTTAGAAATCGTTGGTTTAGTGATTAGTGTCCTACAAAAAACATGAATTTAAAATTAAGTAAATCAAATAAAATCTATCAAAACCTATTCCGATTTATTTAAGCTTCAATTTTTATTATATTGGTAATTAATTATTTTGGACCAAAAAACCAAATCAAAATCGAAAACCCTGACCAGATCGTTAAGGAAATTAAGACACATATGATGGCAAATAATTTAACAAATACATGTAAGCAGCAATGATAACAAGAGATGCAAAATTGACTCGAGGATAATGGTTATGCTTCACCAATCAGAAGCCAGAGGAATCGACCAGGGATGAGTAAGACGCATTCTCGTCCGATGCTGTTATCTTCTTCCCGGCCATATCCTTAGTCACCGTTCGTCTGACCTTGAACACTACTTCATGGTCTAGACCAACCAATTCACACAATTCCAACCTCTGAGATTTGGTCGTTTCCATGTCATCTTCCCAACAAGACAATGATATTATTTCTATCACTCTCTTCATTTTGTCCTCTGTCACTAAGATTTCGTTTTGAAGAAGCGCAAGGTAGACTTGTTCCGCTGCCTCCTTTCGAATCTGGATCATTTGAAAAAAAAAAAAAAACGTGTTACCAAATGCTTTTAAAATGTAGACAGAATGTGTTTTAAATGGTAACCTTTGGGTATCGGTGGCCAAGGAATGCTAGAAGCTGAGAGAACGCCCGTGTGCTGATGGGTTCTGAGACTGAAGCAATATATCCAAGTATGGTAAGGCCTGCGAGTAACTTTGTGAAATCCTTTGTGCCTCTTAGTTCGATGGCTAACGAATCCATGGCTCCCGAGTAGAAACTCAATGTATAAGCCTGAAATAAAATGACAGATTATCTTTATTTGGAATGTGTTTGGAATCAATCTATAACCTTTAGCAACTTCTATCCAAAGAGGTAAAACTTTAAAACCAACCTCTTGATTCAGAAAAATCTTGCTGCTGAAGAGGATCCCAATTGTCTGTGTAAAAGAAAAATGTTAAGACATAACCACATAGTAGCTAATAAATAAGGTGGCGTATTTACCTTTAGACAGGGTACGATAACTCTGTCACATTTCTTGTACTCTTGAAGTATCCAGAGGATGTCGTCGCAGATTACAGATTCTCTGGATTGTTGTTCTTTAGGGTCTTTAGCTTCGCTTTCCCTCATATACTCCAGCAATGCAGAGAGCGAAGACTTTTTAAGAGATTCTTGCAATCCTCCAATTGAAATTACTAATCCAGACGTCACCTCTTTGCTGTAACAACGGAATTCTAATAACTGTACAAAACGTGGGAAAGAGAAACCAGGAACCTACAAAATAATATAATAACTTATGATCAGATAAACCCTTTGAAACCGACGAAGCAACCAAGTTTTCAGGATCTACTTACCGCCCATTGTAAGCTTGCTTTATTTGGAAGAATTTCTTCCAGTTTTTCTCTATAAGGTATGAAAGGGACGGTAACAGTTTTGTGATACAAAATCCTTTGAAGAACTTTTGCAGCTGTTTCTCTTAATTTATCCATTTTCTCCACTCCTTGCTTCACAATACCTCCAACTAGACGGGTCGCGAGATTTGAATCGAAAAGTAAGGACGTATCATTGTTATGATCGCCTGCTGAATTTGTGCCGATTTTCTTACAGAGGATATATGTACATTTCTCAAGGCCATGGATTGCAGCTTCACGAACCCAAGAACCTACATCGCCTCTGTTATCAACTGAATAGTCATCAAGAGCTTTCAGTAAAGTATCCATCACTTCAGTCTTGATAAGCATAAAAAGTGACACGTCGTCGTTTTCAGGATCACTAGCCCTTTTCTGAGTAAGAGTCTCACACACGGATGTGAGTCCCTTTACAGCATTCACGCGTGCCTCTGCATCTCTATCTTCAGGATTCACCTGCTTGGGAGAAAAAAAAACATCCATCAAAGTCAATAATTCTTTCTGTTTTCTAAGGATTGGAGACTGATGTAACGAAGTCATATCTTGTCTTATTTACCTCTATCATACAAGCAATGCAGAGCTTCAAAACTACATCCTTCCATTTTGTAGCCAATAGTTCATATGGCAAGACACCTAGTGCAAGTGCAGAACCTCTTCGAACGGCTACATTTGGGTCCGTTAGATGTTTTAAGTGCTTTGATATTAAATCGACAGCTTTCTTATCATTGCCAACAAGATAGGATTGCACAAGCTGTTTAACAGCACTGACAGCTGCATTCTGTATAATAAGTGAAACTCGTTAACTATTGTATTATTCTAATTGGATGAGATAAGTAACTTCATGACGTTGAGAAAGATAGGTACCTGAATTTGAGAGTTGGGATGTCTTAAATTCTCAGTGAGGGTATCTAGCAGGATCCGTTCTGTTCTCTCTGATAATGTCACATGCGATAATGAGATACACTCAATAAACCGTGAGACAGCCAGACGCATTATCTCTCCACCTTTCCCTCGGTAAAGGCGTGCTTTTTCTATGGCAGGGACAATCCCAGCCATACGTTTATGGCTATCTGTAAAATGTGAGTGCATAAGGAACGTTAATTATAAGGGATAATGATGCCAACTATCAAACTGTGTTAATTTTCTCCCCCAATAGAAAATCAACCTCAAACAGGGGTAAACACAGTACGAGTACATCTATGATGAGAAGGTTTAGATTTCACGATGGTTCCTATCTTTTGGTTTCCATACTAGATGATCTTTATTTGAATATGCAAAGATGCCACACAAGCCAAAGTTGAAAAGTAGATGGTACCAACCAGCAGAAAGGACGTAGCCACACTGGTGCAGAGCTAACATAACCTCTCCAGCTGCTAATGTTGCACCATGGCGCATGCACAAATCAGTGGAAAGGGTACAAGGAATTAGTTTATCCAGCACATAGTTGGCAAAGTGCTCAGGTTCGTACTTCACAAGGGCAGCAAGAGCTTCTGCAGCAATTTCTCTCAAGCTCTTATCCTGGAACCATAAAATTGAATAATAAACATAATATGGAAGTTACAGCTAGGAACAACAATTGAGTCAGTTCCCAGTCAAATTATTGGCTCTTATGGGTTGTTGGATTTTGAAATTGGCCTGACAACCAGTTAAGAGAAACCTTTTTGACATTGAGAACAAGCAGGACCTTAAGAGATATTAGATTTGCAGAGACATCAGAACTGAACTATTATCAAAGAGTGTCTACGATAAGCATACCCAATGGCAGATCTTGTTGTTTAGCAATTCATCCACAAACGGATAAAGATACCCTTCATATTGAGCAATGGAAACAGCAACCTGAAGGTAAGAGTTCACCCGAGAAGAAAGGGAAAAATAGTCAGCTATATTCACTATGTCAATCCCATGAGGGTAATTTCCTTGCCTTCCAACGTTCTCTTGGAAAGCAGCGGCAGCAGCCCTTCTACAGTTCACCTGATAAATCAAATAAATAAACTTTTTGCGTAACGAAGAGATCTACAAAAACACAATTCTTCAAATCAACCAGGAAACAGCAAACAAATTATAGTCAAAACAGGTATTAGTACCTCTCTATCAAAGCAACCCACTATCAACAAATCTGGAGCGAGCTGATCCAGCACGGTTTTCATATCTTTGTGGGAATAGGCGCGCCCAAATGCCCAACATACATAGGCAGCTGCATCACGGACATGAGATCCAACACTGTGCGGACCTCTACGGACATCATAATGGAGTGCCTGTAATGATATTTAGATGTAAATCCATAAACTTCTGCATAATCGGGGTGAATGATGCCATTGCTTTGTATTCATTGATTAGAGAAATAAGTAATCATGTGCAAGGGATAGAGAGCGACCTTCACAATAACTGGGATGACTTGTGGGAAACTTCTAGGCAACAGTAACCCTCTACGAGCCAGTTCAGCCAAGGCCAAACAACCCCCATGCCATGAACCATCTCCCTGAATATCATGAAAATCACAATAACTGTCAGCTTGACAATGCATGCATTTAATTGGATTGTAGCACATGCACCAGCTATCCATTATGAGTACCTCTCCTGGTGAAAACAGCTCCAATACAGATGACAGCACCTCTTCAGAAAGAACAGATGTTAGTCGTGAAGTCACACGACCTATACCCTTTGCTGCAGACCAACGAACCACGGTGTCCTACACGATTCAGAAAATAGTAAATTTTAGAAACGACAATGCTTGTAAATATAGCACCATGTGAGATTGTATTACCAGGCAACTGAAAGTTTCATGTGATGAAAAGTTCACATCATATACCAACTCAGGCCCATCACAGTTTTATGTGGCGTACATATGTTTATAGCATTCAAGAAATAAAGTTCTGTTTGAGTGTTAACTGGTCACTCCAATCTATAGCTTGGTGCAAAACAGTGTAATTTTACTCAAACTATCATGTGGTCATCTAGTCGTATAAGTTGAGATGTAACCACCTCTAGTTATCAGCCTAACAGTAGTATCTCACCCTTTAAACATACCGTATCCCTCAAACCAGAGAGTAGCATTTCAATTATCTCTTCTAAGATATCAGGAACATCCATATCTTCATCCTCTTGGTCATCTGAACTTTCTTGTTGTGAGACCGCGGTCATAGCATGATCAGGGGTCAATATGTGGGATGAACTCGTAGATATATTCTCAGAAAGAGAGGCCGTTTGAGCCTGTAAGGTAATTCAGTAAACAAGTTTCAGATGAGTAACTGAGAATGACTACCAAATATTATGTCAGTTAAGAGCATAACCACAAATTCTACTATATCAAAACCCATGAAGAGGAAGTTGCTATTCGCAGTACTATTATACAAGCTAAAAGGTAAGTACCACATAGCGCCAGGAAGGTGAGCGATGAGGAAGACAAACAAGCCCTATTCTTTGTGTTAACTTGATCAAATACTTGCGTAGCAGAGGACTTTTAGCTGCCGCATTTGATTTGCTTAGCAAGGTCACATCATTCAAAACAATAGGAAGCACATCTAGCAACACTTTCCGGCTAGCAGTCTGCCAATGATAGTAGACATAAGATTCAGATACAAAATGCAACAACCTAAGTAATAAAATCCAGCAATATTTCCTACAAGATAAAAACAGAAAAATCAAATCGAATATGTACTTTACTGCCATCTTCATATGTCTGACGTGTTCAGTATGGACCATTATGAAACAAAAGTGAACAACTCTAGGTTACAAACAGAAACCTTAAAAATGGCAGCCAGAGCTTCCATCACACCAAGCAAGCGAAAGTGGTTCACGACACTATCCTCCTTAGAAGATAAAACTTCATGTGTCCACTCAACAAAACTGGCACAGAAATACCACAATTACAACAAAGAAAAGTTAGTCCATCCATTCAAGCTGAGTAATTCGTACAGGTTACGAGAGTATAGAGCAGTTTATAAACAATCTTATTGGCGAAGTCCAGCCTTTAAAGCGGAACAAACTGGAAACACATAAACGAAACGCAAAACTCAATACTGAAGCACTGACGGTGCTAGGAACAGACCTTGTAAAGGCCTTTCCCATATCCGGACGCGTTAAAAGCTTAGAGAGGAGCAATCCTGAAATCCTGCGCATCGGTCCAGCATTGCACAGATAGTCCTTACAGAAACCTAATATCTTCAATACCAAAGGAGCGAGGTCGTCCACACCAAAGCTCTTGTCATTTGCAATGCTTGTATCGACAGAAGAAATATCAAACGGGACCAACACAAGGATTGAAAGCCACAAAAGAGTAACACATTTGGCCTCCATTTCTCCTGTACTTTCTTGCCTCAAGGAAGAAACAGAAGTCGTGCTATGGCACTTCTCCAGGAGCGACACAGCGAGTTCCAGATCGGATACTTGATGCGGAAAGAATTTGATAATAGCTTTGTACCCACAGACAGTAACCAAAGTATAGATAATGATGCATATGGGCTTGATTATATTGAGAAGTTCATGGGATCTCGCACCCAATTCCACTGTTTTAGAGCGGATGATTAACATTAGTGGAGAAACTATGCTCTCTAAGTACGGTTCCACTAGTTGACCTTGCTCCTGGTATTTATCCATCTACAATAGAGCCAAAAACGAGTTCGGAAGAGGAATCAACACGATCAAGTAGATGAAGTTAAACAGTAAGAAGCTTACGATGGATTGGATCTTCTGGACAGAAGAAGGATCAACGACACGGCCATTGGAAACAATATCATCGAGAAGGGATTTAACGAGCTTCCATTCTTGCAAAAAATACCTCTGTAGAACTCTCTCCTTCGAATCATGCTCGTCGTCTTCTTCCTCCTCTTCTCCGTTCACGGCCGCTTCCGTTATGATTTTCTCCGGAAGCCTTTCCTCCTCTCTAGCCGCCATTACTGTCACTGTCAAATTGAAATCTGGGAGAGAATGAGATTTCAACGGAGGCGAATTCAATAACTTCCCGCCCTATTAAATCCCGTTCGCCGACAAGTTTCTCCGAGAATGGAACTGGACATCAGGCAGAGCGATCGGTGAAGGCGACAATCAAAAGGCGATGAGTTCGCTAGGCCCATAAAAGGCCCATAATCTCATGATCCATTAAAGGACTTCTTAAACCGGCTTAATCAATCAATTACAGATTCATAACCAGAGTTGGTAGGCCGATAACAATATATTCTCTTTCGTTACTTTTCTATTTCTGGATTTATAAATTCAAAAATAAGCAAATTTTCCATATGAATAATTTACTAACATCTCTTCTTCTTTTTTTAAACGTCTAAACGAATCTCTTCTCTCATTTTTTCACTATAATTTATTTATTAACAAAAAATATTATTTTTTATTATTATGGCGGAAAATCCAAAGACTATATTTAAAAAAGGAAAATGTCGTAAGAAAATTGCGAAAGGCATAGAGGATCACTAAACTCTTAGCCTCAATCAGCGGTCACGATGATACCCATTAATGAGATCCAACGGTCAGATTTATAGCAACTTGTCCCTTAGTGAAGACGAAGAGATGGCGAAATTTTGTTTGATTGGCTAAAAATCCTCTCTCACTCATAAAATAAGTTGCAGAGAGTCTCTTATTCATTTCTTCACCATTGGCTTCCTTCTCTCTACAACAAGAGAGCGAATAATTAATCCATGGCTTCTACTTCCTCCCTCGCTCTCTCTCAAGCTCTCCTTGCCCGTGCCATCTCTCACCATGGCTCTGACCAGCGTGTCTCCTTACCAGCTTTCTCTGGACTCAAATCCACCGGCTCACGCGCCTCCGCTTCGTCTCGTCGACGCAGCGCCGCCTCCATGAGCAAAAACCGCTCTCTCCGCCCCCTCGTTCGCGCCGCAGCTGTTGAGACACTCGAGCCGACCACCGATTCGTCTATTGTGGACAAATCGGTCAACACGATCAGGTTTTTGGCAATCGATGCGGTGGAGAAGGCCAATTCAGGTCATCCTGGGCTTCCCATGGGTTGTGCCCCGATGGCTCACATTTTGTACGATGAGGTCATGAGGTATAACCCGAAGAACCCTTACTGGTTCAACCGTGACCGCTTCGTTCTATCTGCTGGACATGGATGTATGTTGCTTTACGCGTTGCTTCATCTTGCCGGCTACGACAGCGTCCTGGTCTGTGAACTCGTCTTTTGTGCTGCTTATAGTTTTCTAATCCATGTAACTTACTGAACTGATCGAGTCAATTCCGTAATGGCTTTGGATCTGATCATAATTGAAGAATGTAGTAACGGTAGTGGAAATATATACCTGTAAAATCAACAGATTCAATCTGTTTTGATGTTCATCTGATGGCTGCTTAAAGCAGTTGAAAGTCATCCGAGTTTACTGAAAAAGTGTTGGATTTGTTTTTCAGGAGGAAGATTTGAAGAGTTTCCGTCAATGGGGAAGCAAGACACCAGGACATCCTGAGAATTTCGAGACTCCTGGAATTGAAGTCACTACTGGTTTGAGATTTTGCCTCTTTAGCTTGTGGTTCATGTGAATTACAGAAGCTTTTTTCTGTGTTTACAATTGTGCTATCTGCTTTTGCTGCTATGCAGGTCCTCTTGGACAAGGAATTGCGAATGCTGTTGGTTTAGCTCTTGCTGAGAAGCATTTGGCTGCTAGGTTCAACAAACCCGATGCTGAAGTTGTCGACCACTACACGTAATATACGAAGAATCTTGTTCTTATCATTCTTGGTTTGTATATGCCTTTGATATTAAAAACTATTGTTTTGGATTGATTGTCTAGATATGCGATCCTCGGAGATGGTTGTCAGATGGAGGGTATTTCAAATGAAGCTTGCTCTCTAGCTGGCCATTGGGGACTTGGAAAGCTCATTGCTTTCTACGACGACAATCACATTTCCATTGATGGAGACACAGAAATTGCTTTTACCGAGAACGTGGACCAGCGTTTCGAAGCCCTTGGATGGCATGTTATCTGGGTGAAGAATGGAAACACTGGGTATGACGAGATCCGTGCTGCCATTAAGGAAGCTAAAACTGTTACAGACAAGCCCACATTGATTAAGGTATCTATGAAAAAAAAAAAAAAAAAAATAGCCATCAAATACTCGTTGTTAAAGACCTTTGGTATTGATTTATCATTATGCTTGTATCCGAATGAATCTGCAGGTCACTACTACAATTGGTTATGGGTCTCCCAACAAGGCGAACTCATACAGTGTCCATGGAGCTGCACTTGGCAAGAAGGAAGTTGAGGCTACCAGAAACAACCTTGGATGGCCGTACGAGCCATTCCAAGTACCTGAGGAAGTTAAAAGGTAAGTAAATCTGAACAAAGTCATCTGTTAATTTTGTGCTTTGGAATTGCTTTGATGGCTCACTGTCTGCTATGCACTTTTCTAGCCACTGGAGCCGTCATACGCCTGAAGGCAGTGCTCTTGAATCTGACTGGAATGCAAAGTTTGCCGCGTATGAAAAGAAGTACCCAGAGGAAGCTGCAGAATTGAAATCTATTATCACTGGTGAATTACCTGCTGGCTGGGAGAAGGCATTACCAGTAAGTAAAACTCTCTTTGTAGACCCTGCAATCCAATTGATATTCTAGATATGGGTATGATAACATCTTCGTTTTTCTATTTTTAGACATATACACCAGAGTCTCCAGGTGATGCCACCAGAAACCTGTCGCAGCAATGTCTTAACGCACTTGCTAAAGTTATTCCCGGATTCCTTGGTGGAAGTGCTGACCTTGCATCTTCCAACATGACTTTGCTGAAAGCATTTGGTGACTTCCAGAAGGCCACACCTGAAGAAAGAAATCTTAGGTTTGGTGTTAGGGAGCATGGAATGGGAGCCATCTGTAACGGGATTGTCCTTCACAGCCCCGGTCTTATCCCTTACTGTGCAACTTTCTTTGTCTTCACTGACTACATGAGAGGTGCCATGAGAATCTCGGCTTTGTCTGAAGCGGGTGTTATCTACGTTATGACCCATGACTCCATTGGTCTTGGAGAAGATGGACCAACCCATCAGCCCATTGAGCACATCGCCAGTTTCCGTGCAATGCCCAACACTCTTATGTTCCGTCCTGCTGATGGAAATGAAACAGCCGGTGCATACAAGATCGCTGTCACTAAGCGCAAGACACCATCTATCTTAGCTCTGTCTAGGCAAAAGCTTCCTCAACTTCCAGGTACATCCATTGAAGGAGTCGAAAAGGGTGGATATACAATTTCTGACAACTCGTCAGGGAACAAACCTGATGTGATCTTGATTGGAACTGGATCTGAGCTAGAGATTGCTGCAAAGGCAGCCGAGGTGCTTAGGGGAGAAGGCAAAACCGTTAGAGTTGTTTCTTTCGTCTGCTGGGAGCTCTATGACGAGCAATCAGACGAATACAAGGAAAGCGTTTTGCCGTCTGATGTATCAGCTAGAGTTAGTATCGAAGCAGCTTCGACTTTCGGATGGGGAAAGATTGTTGGAGGCAAAGGAAAGTCCATTGGTGTTAATTCGTTTGGGGCCAGCGCACCAGCGCCCTTACTCTACAAGGAGTTTGGAATCACCGTGGAAGCTGTTGTTGATGCGGCCAAGTCACTCTTCTAAGAGACTTAAGATCAGACCATCCTCTATAGGGTTTGTCTGAACTTGATTTGGAAGCAAAGCTATTCACAACATTGTCTCATTATCTCAAAATAAAATGCAACAAGACGCAGACTTTTTTTTTTTGTTGTTTCTTGTAATTCGGGTCAACATAGGTTTTGGGTTTGGGAAGAGGAACAATTTAGAAAGACAATGTAAAACTCTCATGATCATTCGTGTATTGTTAAAATGCTTGAATTTCAGCAAGCTTTACCGCAATTTTTTCGTGGGTGCAGACAAAAATGACCTACATAAACAGACACGAGCATCGGTCAGTAAAACTGAATTTTGTGTGGACAAGATTACAGAGATCAGGGTTTGGTTCTTCTTAAAAGTATATCTAATATCTTCATTTGGGGCCAATACTTGTGAATAAGGAGATATTGAAGGAACGGTGAAATTTCTACCTTGACATATCCAAATATCCATCCATATTATATTATCCTAAAAGCTACGTTGTCATCATCACAAGTGAGACCCGCACTAGTTTCGAATATTCCCAAAGAGCAATTAGAACATTATTTATGCTAATACAAGAACAAGCATATTCGGATTCCATATACAATTCTTTCTGTAGTTGATGGGCAATAATAGGCCCAGTAAAAAAGCACAATAACGTCCAATGCAATGAAATTTTAGGCCCAGTTATTCACTTGCTCGCTCGCACGCACGTCTCAAAGCTTCCACACGCATGTGTATCACGTGCCGAAATTCTGATTGGCTATTCGCTAACGCTGGACCACCTCTGCTCTGATCTGAATTGACGGCGAACCGAAATTGCTAATGCAACAACAACCCTTCCCAGTTCCCACTCACCAACTCCAAATTTGCAAACTTCTGTTTACAAAATGAAACCAGTTTAATATTTTTGATTATATCAACATTTTAATATTTTCATTTTGTTAAATTCGGAAGGCAGAGTGGTAGGTAAAGTAGAAAAAAGGTCTGTTTCACCAAAACCCACCACCACCATCACACTTCTCAAACCCCATTTCCTTTAGCTTGGATCGAAATTCTCTCAAGGACTAGAGTCAATGGCACAGGCTAGTAGGATCTGCCATGGCCCACGTTTTATCTCTACTTTCTCTAATTCCCAAGAACACAAATCGCCATTCTCGGTCTCCATGAAGACGCAGCAACGCCTCAGAACTTACCCGAGCTCGTCTTCAGGCTTGAAGAAGAGAGGAAGTATAATTGCGGTTAGGATCATGGCTTCCTCCGTCTCCACTGCGGAGAAACCATCCAAGGCGTCAGAGATTGTCCTTCAACCCATTAGAGAAATCTCGGGACTTGTTAAATTACCCGGCTCCAAATCTCTCTCCAATCGGATTTTGCTTCTCGCTGCCCTTTCCGAGGTATCTCTTCAATCTCGCAAAAGTCTACAACTTTCGTTTGATCCCACTGGTTTTTGCTTTTCTCTTTTTTTTTCCTTTTCGAATTGTCACTGAATAATGAAGTTGTTTCTCTTTTTGGCTTTGCTTTACAGGGAACAACTGTGGTGGACAATTTGTTGAACAGTGACGACATTACTTACATGCTTGGTGCGTTAAAGCAATTAGGGCTAAATGTGGAACATGACAGTGAAAACAATCGAGCAATAGTCCAAGGATGCAGCGGAGTCTTCCCAGCTTCTAAAGACTCCAATGGCGTAATTGAACTTTTCCTAGGAAATGCAGGAACAGCAATGCGTCCACTTACAGCTGCAGTTACCGCTGCAGGTGGAAACGCAAGGTTTTGATCAAAATTAACTTTTGAATGTTTCAGGCTCCTTTGACCAGTGTGTTTGGTATCTTACTACTTTTCGATTATATGTTTCAGTTATGTGCTTGATGGGGTGCCTAGAATGAGAGAAAGACCTATAGGAGACTTGGTTGTCGGTCTTAAGCAGCTTGGAGCAGATGTTGAATGTACTTTAGGCACTAATTGTCCTCCTGTTCGAGTTAACGCCAATGGTGGACTTCCTGGTGGAAAGGTTACCTAAACGTGGTAGATTTTATTTCTTTGTGTTTGCTTCAGAGTTTTGACATGGTTTGTATTTTGCAGGTGAAGCTTTCTGGATCCATCAGTAGTCAATACTTAACAGCTCTACTAATGTCAGCTCCTTTAGCACTTGAAGACGTAGATATTGAGATTGTCGATAAGTTAATTTCGGTTCCATATGTTGAAATGACATTGAAGTTGATGGAGCGTTTTGGTGTTAAAGCCAAGCATAGTGAAAGCTGGGATCGTTTCTTTGTCAAGGGAGGTCAAAAATACAAGTACTGTTTCTTTTATGTTTTATCCTTGTATCTTTTTTTCTCGGGTTCAAATTGCATACATAGAAGAAGTATCAGGAAATGGTGAAAATGATTTAGGTCGCCTGGTAATGCTTACGTAGAAGGTGATGCGTCTAGCGCTAGTTATTTCTTAGCTGGTGCTGCCATTACTGGTGGAACAGTGACTGTTGAAGGTTGTGGAACAAGCAGCTTGCAGGTAAAGTGCAGTAACATGATTTAAGTGGTTTCTATAAGCGGAGAATTAAGAAAAACTCTCACAGATCTGGATTGCATTCTTGTGATTTCAATATAGGGAGATGTAAAATTCGCAGAGGTTCTTGAGCAAATGGGGTGTAAAGTCACATGGACAGAGAACAGTGTGACTGTCACAGGACCGTCTAGAGACGATTTTGGGATGAGACATATTCGTGCTGTTGATGTAAACATGAACAAAATGCCAGATGTTGCAATGACTCTTGCAGTTGTTGCTGTCTTTGCTGATGGTCCAACCGCGATTAGAGATGGTAAAAATCTAACCCTTCTTTCGTATGTTTTTGTGTAATGGTTTAGTTTCACCGCCACTTATTTATATTTCCGTGTCATACAGTGGCTAGCTGGAGAGTAAAGGAGACAGAAAGGATGATAGCCATTTGCACTGAGCTTAGAAAGGTAAAGATTTTTCTGTTTATTCTACTCTGTTTTTCAACCCGATCTCTCTCTCTGTTTTCTGAATGCAATTGTATTTGCAGATGGGAGCTACTGTTGAGGAGGGACCAGACTATTGTGTGATAACTCCACCAGAAAAACTGAAAACAGCTGAGATTGACACATACGATGATCATCGAATGGCAATGGCATTCTCTCTAGCTGCATCTGCAGACGTTCCAATCACCATTAAAGATCCTTCTTGCACCAGAAAAACTTTCCCTGACTACTTTGAAGTCCTTGAGAGAGTCACAAAGCACTAAAAACCGCAAATGTATGTCTTTTTTTTCTTTTTCTTTACTCTTATGTTGTCTTGTGTAACATTATCAGACAGAGTATTTACTTTGTAATGTGAGGGAAATGCAATCCCTGAATCGGTTTTGGTACGGAATTCAAGAATATGCTATTGGATTGGTTTGGTTTAGTTCGGTTGAGATTGACTCTGTTAAAATGCACATACGGGTTAGTCAATCTGATAACTACAAAATCTCATCATAATTCATGACTAGGCAACAAAACTAGTGAAGAAAGACCAAATGTTGAAGAATTTTGAGTTGGAATGCATCAAATGAAAAGATTGTTCTTGAAGGCATTCACCAAAACTCTATGCTCTTAAGTTAAGCCACAAGAGTGCTTGCGGTAGTAGACTCGCTGCAAAAGTAATAACAAGAAGTGGGATCAATTCAAAGTAACAGATGATCATCGAAATCTTTAAGGAACTCTTTTAACGTCTAAGGACTTACTGCTTCCAGACGGGAGGTAACTTCTTGGTCTTCTTGTAATAACGAGCATTACGGTAGATCCTGCTCTGTACAAGAATCAACCTAAAATCTTTGTCTTCCTGTTCCTCTCAAAGCTAAATCAGATAAAAACAAAGAAACTATTTTGACGAACCCTACACTGTGCATTGCGACGACGGTGTACGGCGATTCCCTTCACTGAGTTTGTTTTCCGACGACTGCTTCCGCGTTTGCGCCTAAAAGCCCATACGTAGGCTTGCATATATAGAAAAAGCCCATACGGAGGCTTGAATATATACAAAAAGCCCAAATTGATTTTCCCTAATATATATATACAGAAAGCCCAAATATTTGGCCTAACTGTTTACGTAAATGGGCCTAAAACATGCAATATAAGCAAGACGATTAAAGCCCATCTTTAAATCCAAAAGTAAACGACGTCGTTTAAACGAGAATATCATATGTTGACATTCGGTAAAATTTGCAAAACCAAAGTTGCCTGCGATGATTTTACGAGTTTTTACCCTATTTAAAGTTTTTGATTTAAAGCAATTATCAGAGGAGAATGACGGTAAAATATAGAATCATTTAAAACGATAGAAGAAACATTAACCAATCTGAAAGATTACATAAACAAAGAGTCTGTTCCCTAAATTCAAAATCTCATTGCAAGTTGTAACCCATCAAAAACTAGCGAAAACAGATATAAATGTCATAGAACTTGAGTTGCAATGCAGCCAATGAAATGGTCGTTCATCAAAGACTTTAACCAACTCTATTGCTTCTTAAGCCACAAGAGTGCTGGCTGTAGTAGACTCGCTGCAAAAACAACAACAAGAAATGAGACAACAAAACTCAAAGCAAGATGCTGAGAAACTCATTTCCATGTTTAACTACTTACTACTTCCAGACGGGAGGGAGCTTCTTGGTCTTCTTGTAGTAACGAGCAAGACGGTGGATTCTGCTCTCTACAAGAATCAACCTAAACTTGGAATCCTTGTCTTTCCTGTTCCTCTCAAGGTGCTTGCGGATAGCAACTGCTTTCTTGATCAGGTGGTACAGATCCTCAGGGATCTCAGGAGCAAGACCTTAAGAAAATTGCAAACATCTCTTAGTTTCTTTGCATGTTTAGTTAACAAACAAATACTAAAGCAGACCCTGGAGGGATTGAAAAGTACCATGAGCTTTCAAAATTCTCAAAATCTTGTTTCCGGTAACACTCTTCACCTGT
Organism: Kernera saxatilis; assembly: GCA_900406395.1. Lineage (NCBI taxonomy): Eukaryota > Viridiplantae > Streptophyta > Magnoliopsida > Brassicales > Brassicaceae > Kernera > Kernera saxatilis. Next base: position 1,242 of record OVAY01001587.1, on the reverse strand, counting down.
GGAATTCCGTGAGAGTCACGAAGAATGACACCAATCTGAGATGGAGTCAAACCCTTCTTTGCAAACTTGCAAATGGACTCATCAACCTATTGTTCATGAAAACAATCATCAGGACCAATCAGAGTAAACACATTCCTCTCAGAGGAGCATCAAGAAACCTCAGATGAAGAGAGACCATCAAACACATTATATATCATAGATAATATACTCAAAAAGAGATAAAATCCCCAAAAGGAACTATCACATTGAGCTCGTAACTTCATAGATCTATCCTACTGAAAAAGTTAGTAACTCTCACCAATGATCATCAAGGGTAAAGACATGAATAATAAACGTGGTTCTCCAAAATTAAATGACTTCTACAAAACACATCCTAAATGCAGATGGCTCCAATTCTCCAAATTTCATATGCTTATGCGAGAGGTAACATCACATTTCAGACAAATCGAAATTTGAAACCAAATAGATATCTAGATTTTGTCAACAAGTCTTACATCCTGAGAGGTTGTCTTGAGCCAGCTCGGGGATGACCGCTTATACGGCAAAGCAGATGCTGAGATTCCCTTGCTACAGAACACAAAACCGAAATGAAGAATATAAGAGAACAAGCTTTCAAAAAATATTCAATCAAATACGAGGAAGAAACAAACAGACGAACCCTCTACTGTGCATACGACCCATGACGACGACGGTGATCGGAGCTCCTTTTCTCTGAGATCGATCTTCCTCGGTTTCCTCCGGCTGCGACTGCGCTAAAGAGTATCCAAAACCCTAGTTGCTCTTTATTTATATAGTCTCTTATGGTCGTGCCCCATGTCTTTTTAGTTCCAGAAGGCCTCACAGGCCTTGTTTTAACAGGCCCATTATAAAAGAAAACCCTGCAATAAAACAAGGCATTAAGGCCCATGTATAAACCTCCAATTAAACGACGACGTTGTACAATTATAATTTATACATCTAAAGAATATTGGGAAATTGCTCATTTAATTCCTCAAATATTTGCAATTAGCGATTTTATTCCCCAACTATTGCTTGCGCAAATAAATTTTCCAACCTTTAGTTGACTTCGCAAATTAGGGATTAAAAAAGTCAGACGTTAACCTCGAAACGGCGAACCGTTAAAACTATTTATCCGTCATCGAAAAATTCTCATTTAATTCCCTAACTATTTGAAATTGTCATATTAAATCCTCAACTATCACATGCGCAGAATAATTCCTCAACTCGTGGTTGACTGCGCAA
>OVAY01001586.1:0-27337 GCA_900406395.1 Kernera saxatilis | reverse complement strand
GTTAGATTTCTTCAGCCAAGTTGTGAGAAGAAATTTTCCAATATTTAATCTTTATGAGCGTCGGTCAATATTTCGACGATGAGACCTCGTTAATGTCTAGAAGAGAAGAGACAACGAAACGTTCTAGGATTTTCGGAAGGGGAAGAGACACGTGTTAACCTGGAAAACTTAATGCCAAAAAGAGACACGTGTCATCTCTACAGCAGTTGAATATGCTGACGTGGCGCAACCGGGAGAGAGCCCCTCCTCCTTTTATAGTGATTAAACCAGTTGTAGACTTGTATAGTGAATTGTCTTCATCTTTTTGGCCATTTATTTTTAACAGTAAATTGATTACGTTAAATACATGTGTTTATTTCCACAACAACTATGTTAAACTTTGTAAAACTCAAAGAAATATTGATGCAATATATTTTAGATACATTTCAACCGGTACTTTCCTGATAACTAATCTCTTAATTTGTTAAAATGATTTGTAATCACATTATCCAAAGTTAAATAATCATTTAGTTGCAAACTAAACTTTATAAAAAAAACATGAAAAAAAAATAAAACCTCACCTAGTATCCAATAACACCCAAATTTTTTTCTTATATTTGCTATATTACACGGATAACCAAAATATGTTGCACTATTCTAATAACCAAATCCTACATAATATTAAGGTCGCCAAAAAATATAAACAAACTTAAATGAGATTAAATATTTGCTATCTCCAAACCCTAAAGAAAACACCCTACAATCTTATAAATACAAAAACTCTCAAGAGAAGATAAGCATCGATGGCTGAATTATGCACAAACCTTAATCCGATGTCTTATTTTTTTTCTTCACCATCGATAAATCGTATTGAGTGACAAATTTCAGCAAAGATAAAAATTAACAGCTTTGTGTGTTTTTTTTTTGGTCGGCAATAACAGCTTCGTGTTAATGTTCAAAAAAAAATAAAAAAAATAACAGCTTCGTGTCTTTTTTTTTTAATATGAAGGGTCACCTGTCTTTTGGTATATATATATATTATTTTTTGGTGCTTTGACGATGGTTGTTTTGTTTCTTAGTTGAAAATTTTCCCTATTTTTATCATATATTATTGGTGATTCCCTCCCAAAATTTTATCACATGCAATTTACTCTCCGTAACTCTCCCTCCCATGTAATGTGGATGAACTACAAGACTCAAAACCTAGTTTGACTAACCATATGATTCAACATATGAACCGTTTAACCCAAAAAAAAAAAAAAAAAAAATTTACTATATCTCAAAAATTATTTGAATTTTTTTTACTTTAAAATAAAATCAAGTATTTGAAAAGAGAGAAAAGATTCTGTACTAGGATACTAAGCCATGTGATATGAACTACTAGTTTCAAATTTCAACTTCATAAAATGTTGATGCATGAAAGTGATGGCCCACTTCGATATAAATTTAAAAAAATAAATATTTTCGGATAATTCTTCCATTTCAATAATTTATAATATTAAAAACAAAATGATAGCAGAAATGTGGGTATATATACAGGTTCTTTCTATCATCTTCATCACCAACAACTAAAGAACACGAAAGAGAAAGAATAATTTTTTTTTTGCTAAGAAGAGTAAAATCATGAGTCTACGTAGGTTATTTTCAACGGGTAGGAAAACTCCACCGACCACCATTCCTCCTCCAGTTGTAGCTGCGGGAAGCACCTCAGATCCACCTCCAGTTGTAGCTGCGGGAAGCACCTCGGATCCACCTCCAGTTGAAGCTCCAGGAATCACCTCGTTTCCGTACGACCGCCGTGATCCAATTTCCCCACCGGATGATCCGGAGATGTACGTATACTACAAGAGCTACAACTCGGCAAGAGAAAATTGCCTGAACGGGACATTCTATAAGGGGGGAACAACAGAAGCGGATGTCAAGAAGTTTGTCATGGAAATCATTCCCACTATACATGTCAGTGAGATATCTGAAACCGAGAAGGAAGAGATGGCCAAACAAGGAGTTCGTAATGCACTAGAGCAATTCGGTGTCCTTCCTCCTAAAAACTAATGGTTGGATTGTGTGTCTTTGATCTTTTGTGTGTTGAGTCTTGTTTTCAAATAATTGTGTTTTGTTTTATGTTCAATTGGGAGTTTGTTCCATTTCAAGACTTAGTTGCTTCCCTTATGTCTTAATTAACCATGTAATGTCGACGTTGTTTTAATTAATTATATAAAAAAAGAGTCGAAGAGTGGTTCTCTTCAATTGGGTGTTCTTGGATCGTTTTTCAGGCTTACATATTATATATATATATATATATATATGTAGAAAATGCCCGACGCAAATGAGTAACTAAAATAATGGATAATAAAGACATATCCTGCTCGTGAAGTAATCTAAAATGTAAAATAAGAAAGGAACGGAAATTCTTGGATTTTAAGTCTATAAATATGGTTTCTCTCTGGACAAGAAATCTACTTTTATTAGGGTTTTGCCACTCCTACCAAGCATATGCTACATTTTGGTAACGTGATAACAGTTAGACATAATGTTTTTCTTTTAACAAAACACTAGTATTTGACCCGCGCGATGCGCGGGATAATTTTTTTTGAAACAACGTTGTAAATTTTGTTTTTTAACAAATCGATTTAAGATGATATATCGTTTATATATATATATATATCTATTTATAATCAGTAAATGATGTGATATTTAATCTTAAAAAGGTAATTTGGAACTATTATGTCTATTTTTCTTTGATATTTTCCTCCCGATCCATGTTCATTTAAAATTTTATATTGTATTCATGTTCCCATTTAAATAATAATATGTTTTGGATATTTTAATTTATTTGATAGAGATTAAGACGGAGTACTTAAATTATATTTTATGATGTATTGTATGAAACGTAAAGAATTGAATATTGCATATCTAAATGTAATATTAAGAATGTGCAGAAATTAAAAATGAAATATTTCTTCCACCAAATTATTTAAAAAATAAAAATAAAATAAAACTAACATTACTAAAAACTCATTTAAATGTTCTAGTTAGTCCTCATTTATTTATGTAAGATTTTAATCATCGCTCGGGGTTTCCTTCTCGACCCATGTCCGTTTAAAATTTTCTTTCTTATTAATGTTCCCGTTAAAACAATTATATATATGGTTATTCCCGGTTAAACAATTATATATATGGGTTAAACGGTAAAATAACGGATCGAAAAATGAAAATGGGATAATTGAATTATTCATTTAGCACATATGATAATAAAAGTATATCTATAAATATTTTGAACAATTATAAAGAATATATCTATTAATGAATTAGTTAATTTCTATTGAATTTTAGATCCGCTAGATCGGGTCAAAATCAAATCAACAATATATGAACATCTTCGTTTCATAACACAGCTACATGTAATTCAGAAAAACATCGACGCCTGCACACAATCACCACCTTGATTTTGTACTACATACACAGTAAACACTTTACGAATGTAAAATTAACCCGAGCCCATAATTTATATGTAAGTGTGGGAATCCTCGAACGCAGCTCATGTTCAATTTACATATTGTTCTATTTCCTCTAACACAGCTCATGTTTAATCTTGCACACCCGGCTCCATTCAGCGGCCTTTTCTTATTTTTCATGTTCAAGAAGTGTTTTGGAACATCTTCGCAATCTTTCCTCTCCTTTTGCAAAGCCTGCACACAATTCAAACAATATACACATGTAGAAAAGTAATTAAACATCGAGGCATTCAAATAGAAATAAATCTAGTGGAAAACAATCTACTTTGATCTTGTCTTGAAGCATTTGCTTTCTTATTTCAGGCTCATATGATTTAAAATCAGCTTCGATTGATGCCAAGTAACAGTGTTTTCCCATTTCATCATCATTTTGCGCAATTGTTCAACAAAAGAGCCATGTTTTGAATCACTTACACAGCTTGCTCGCTTAGAAATCCGTTGTATTCATCATCAAGGGCTTGAGGAGTATCCCAATGAAATAAAGTAGCGAACGGAGTGAATCTTGTTCATACACATACATAATACATGATCATGTTAGAATATTTCAAATAGAAGATTCGGTTAATATATATAGGTAAGAGATATTAGTTAAATACCGTTAGCTAGGAGTTCATCGATGAGATCGTTATAGAATTTTATTCCTTCTTGGTTCACTCATTTGCTTTTCTTTCCAACTATTTCCTTGGGAGTATGACAAAAACCAAGGTCTTTGTTCCTTCAAACAAAAATCCTGCGCCAAAGTGTTTGTGATTAAATAGCCTCACCATCCGGCAAGTGAACCTGCTGCTCCATCGTTTGTAACCGCAGTTTCAGCTCATTGTTTTCAACAGTCAAGCCATTTGTGTCTCTCTGAACAATCAGGAAGAAAAAAAAAAAACAAGCTTAAAAAACCCATAAAAATCATAATACATGAACGAACATTGTAAGTTTGTAACGATCAGGTTACCCAGAATAATGAGCCAACGATGAGCTATGAAGCATAGAAATGGATTGATTTTTCTTACTCTCGTTGGCGTCGCTCCATAACCCGAAACAAATTATGTGCTCATCCCTCCGTTTCTCAGTAACCCATCAGAAAAAATGGTTGAGTAAGCTATCCTATCAAAATCGATTTGAATCAGATCGTAGGTATATAAGAGAATTTTTGAGCCACGATTTCAAATATCCTATTATCAAACTGAAGAAAAAAATAAAATTGGTAAAGACAAATCCAATAACAAAGCAAAACTAACCGAGATTTTTTAAACAATTCAACTTTATACATATCTATGTCTCTTGACGGAGTTTCATCAATGGCTACAATATCTCTTTCGGCTGCTTCTTAGGTCACGCGAAATTGCTATGTCTCTTTTGGTCAAAAACAATAGAAACGGGTCAATAGTAGATCCGCGTGTTCCATTTTCGAATCTAATTTTTTGCTTTGACTTTTTGGCCCTTAATTAAGTTATTTTCTTTGGTCTTTTAATTGATTATATAAATGCCATTTCATGTAAATGTTTACAAAACAAAATCCATTTTTATAAATGACTGCTCAAATAATAATATAGAGATACTTATTTTCTTTTCTACTTTTTTTTTTTGCTAAACAGTAAATATCATTATAAATGAACAAACATGTTTACAAAAGTTGATCTATACTAAATAATACCCTGGCAAAAAAAGAGAAAAAACAAGACATTACTATAAATCTGGGATAAACTTGGTAGAAGTTATCACAGCCAAAGCAATATTAAGTCTCCAAAATGTCTCCTATGTCTCCTTGATGTGATGATGTTGGTGACCTCTCGATATATGGCTTTGAAGATGATGTTCGGAGCGATCCAATGGCTGTTGTGAAAAGCATTGTTTCGTTGTTTCCAGGTGTGGAAAATCGTTGCCTGAGTGACTATTTTACGTAGCACCGAAGGTGCTTCTGGCGAGGTGGACCTAATCCATGATAGTATCTCAGACCAAGAGCAGAGAAGCTTGCAATTCCTATCGAGCCTTGCAAAAATCCATCTCCAAATCTCAACAACGAACGCACACGATAGAAAGAGATGGTCCCTTGATTCATTATACCTTGAGCAGATGCAGCAAGTCGGTTGGATATTCATTCCCCAAGAAACCAATCGATCCCTTGTGGGCAGCCTATTTCTGTGAGCAACCCACATAGTAAACGCATGTTTAGGTACATCACCTTTAAACCAGACTAGCTTTGTCCACTAACTCCTGATTTCTTGGCCTTAAGACTTCCCATGTATTGGAGGAGGAATAACCCTTGTTATTTATGCCTGCAATTTCCCAGTGAACCGAATCATTTTCGTGGCTTGCACTTGGCAGGGAGATTGTTGATAGGTAAGTATGAAGGGCAAGAGCCCCTTCCGACCTTGCTGCAGGGAGATTCCACCCTTGAATATCACATGCGTCTGCCACAACTGATTGTAAAGGCAGCCGTAGAGATCTTGGACCACCACTTCCTAGAAGTTTTATTAGTGGGCCAAGTGGTGACCACATATCAAACCAGAAGCTCGTTTCCCTGCCATTTCCCACTTTACTTCTCACAAACTTCCCCGCAAGAGGTCGCAATTTCAGTAACGATTTCCACGTCCATGAGTTTCTTGCTGTTTTTTTGACCTCCCAAAAGCTCTGATTTCTTAAATTATGAAATTTATGTCATCTGACCCAGAGTGATCTTTGGTTTGATACCAGTAGCCACACAAATCTGAGACATAGCGTTTTGTTCCAGATCGAGAATCTCCTCAGTCCCAGGCCTCCTTCCTTTTTTGGTAAACACACCGTTTCCCACGCAACTTTTATGCCTCTCATCGAATCAATATTTCCTGACCACAAAAATCTGTTACACAGAGCTTCGATTTTCTTGATACACCCTTGTGGCAGCAGGAACGTTGTCATCCAGAAGTTCACCGTGCCGTAAATAACTGATTTCAGCAGTTGCAACCTACCAGCAAACGAGAGTGATTTGACAGCCCATGATCTAGAAGCGGCTCATATTCCGAAATTCTAAGCTTTCTGTGCATCAAAGGTAGACCCAAGTACCTGATTGGGAGTGAACCTACCGGGATTCCATAGCTCGTGATGGTTGAGGAATCCAAGTGATTCAAACCTGCAGCGAATAGCTGCGTTTTGTCTCTGTTCATGTAAAGACCAGACCAGCTCTCGAAATCATTCAACGCTTCAAAGATACCATGTAAGGAAGAACTCCCTCCATCGAAAAAAATCATAGCATCATCCGCAAACATAAGGTGGGAGATGTTTAGCTCTGCCGTATCGGGGTGATATTGTATATAACCTGATGCAAATCTTGAGCGAAGGAGACTTGAGGAGACCTCCATTGCTAATACAAATAGGTATGGAGAAAGCGGGTCTCCCTGCCGAAGCCCTTTTGTACTTTTTAAAAAGCCACCTGAGGTACCATTAACACAGATTGAGAAAGACGGAGAGGTGATGCACGCATTGATCCATCTCACAAACTTTTCCGGGAAGCTCAAAGCCTTCATTGCCGAGATTAGAAAGTCCCATTTAACTGAATCGAAAGCTTTTCTGATATCGACCTTTAGCATAGCTCTTGGGTCAATGTTGCTTATGTTATACCTATGAATGATTTCCGTTGCCAGCAAGACATTTTCTGCAAGAGCTCTCCCTGGCATGAACGCGGACTGAGAGGAAGAGATTACCTCGGATAGGATACTCTGGAGCCTTTTTGCTAGAAGTTTTGAAATCACCTTGTAGAGAGTATTGAGGCACGATATCGGTCTGAAATCCGAGCATTTTGAAGCATTTGGGATTTTAGGGATCAGAACCAGTGTGGTGGCATTCCACTGTGATAGCAGGTTACCCGATCTGAAGAATTCAGAGACAGCATCCAGAATCTCAGGCCCTATTATGCTCCAACTAGCAGTGAAAAACTCAGAGGAGAACCCATCAGGTCCACTTGTTTTGTTCCTGGGAAGCGAGAAGAAAGCCGCTTTAATTTCATCCTGAGAGAAGTGCTTTTCCAGATTCTGCTTTTGCAAGGTAGAGCAACGAAAAGGTAAGAGAAGGTCCATGTCACTCTGGATTAACAATGATGGTTCAGACACATCTCCCATAAGCTTTGCAAAGAAATCCACACAATGATCTTTGATTCCTTGTTGCGTTTCTATTCTAGGGCCGTTTTCCTCCTGAATAAAGTGGATGTGATTCAAAGACTTTCTTGTTGCCGTCATTTTGTGAAAATAGGCAGTGTTGCCATCTCCCTCCTTGAGCCACAAGACGTGCGATCTCTGTAGGAAAAAAGCTTCTTCAGCAGTTGCCAAAGTTTTCCATTTCCTTTGACCAACAAGCTCGAGCTCGGCATTTAGAACTGATGGGTTTGCGAGCGTCTTGCTTTGGAGAAGAAGCAATTTGTCGTGAGCCTGAAGCACTCTTTTTCCAGATCTGAATAGTTTTCTTTACTAAACTCTCTAATGATTTTTTCAGATTCTTAAGCTTTAAGGAGCACCTTAGCATTGCAGATCCCACAACGTTGAAGGAAAACCAGTGAAGCCCAATCAGTGGTAGGAAGTCTGGATTTTGGAGAAGAAAATTGAAGAATTTGAAAGACCTCTTTGCTCTGAAATTAGGCAGCTCAAGGACCACTCCACACGACGCATGGTCTGAGAAATCTGGTTCTCCAAAAATAGCATACCCAGACGGATATTTCGAAGTCCAATGATCATTTACCAACACACGATCAAGCTTCTTTGCTACCGGTCTTCGGTGACACTTATTCCACCAAGTAAAAGTGTTACCCTTATAGATCAAATCTGAAAGCTCAGCTTCGATCAGACACTCCCTAAAGCTCCTTATTTGTCTATCCACATTAGAGGTCAAAGGATGTGAATGCTCATTTGGATGGAGAATTTGGTTGAAATCACCTAGAACCAGCCACGGTTTAGCAGCTACATTACTCGAGCTTGCTGTCTGCACCATTTCTACCCAGAGAGCCGCTCTATCACTTTCTTCGTTTGATGCATACACAAAAGACACCACACACCATTCTGTAGCCTCCGGCAAGAGGACTTCACACGTGATCATTTGAAGTGATTTAGAGATAATCACCAACTTCACACTTTGGTGCCATACTACCCAAATCTTTCCCAATTCTGAGAACCTGTAATTGTCATAAAAAAACCAGCCAGGAAGCAAATCGTTTACGAACTTCTTCATCTTCGGCTGCTTGACATGAGTTTCTATAATACCACCCAAAAGAGGCATGTTGCCTTTAGTCCAATTTTTAAATCCGCTGCGGTGGCTAGTAATATTAAAGCCGCGGACGTTCCATCAAAAGATTTTTGTACACATATATACTAATTGATGGTGAGGCCCTTGCCTCGAAGATCCTTGCGTTGCTTTTTAGACAACACTATTTCAAAAGTTAAATCATCTGCTTCAGCACTTGCCTCACTATCGGCTCTGCTTGATTGTACATCTGAGGAGTCCTCTTCTACAGCTGAGGTTTGCCCCTCGCACGGGTTTAGCTTGGTTCCCGAGGTAGAAGCCTCTTTCCTCAACGTGGGGGTGACATAAGAGACCTCTTTAACAACCACTTTCTGAAGCAGTTGTGGGATCACTTGAGTCTCTACCGGTTTAGCAACGTCGCTTGCTTTTTGCTTCTCAACACTAACAGCCCTTGGACCCCTGACTGGGCCTCTTGACACGGATCTCCTCTGGTAACGTTTCTTTGCAGGCCCGGCTCTGTTTCTTGGACAACCTTCGACAGAGTGAGACGTGGATTTGCAGGAGGGACAGGTAATTGGAGCCAATTTGCAACATTTTAAGCTGTGACCTATTTCCTTACAGTGCTCACACACCGGTGGCATCCACGGGCTAGAGACAAGGACTCTGCTTATCTCTCCTGAATCGAATTGCACATTCACTGCTTCTGGAAGAGGCTTTCTCGGATCGATGATAGTGAACACCTTTGCGACCTCAAGATTTGTTTTGTTAGCTGTTGCGGGATGGAGAAATTTAGGGTCCCCCACCAAGCCTGCTATTTGCTCCAGACCATCCTCGTTGAAGAATTGGAAAGGCATTTGCCTAAGCTCCAGCCAAATTGGAGCCGAGGTTAGCTGAGGTTTCGTTGGGACAACTCCGGGCTCCCACTTTGCTACAAACATCGTTTGGCCCTCGATTTGCCAAAGCTTTTGACCGATAATCCTGTTCCTCGTCGCAGCGTTTGGGATTCAGAATAGAAACGCATTTCCATCCATTTTTGAAACTGAAACATCCCTAAAGTTCCTGCTCCATATACCATTAACAATGTTATGAAGAGTTCCTTGCGAAGGCGGGTCAGAATAGAATTGTCCTAACACAAAGCATTCCCAGGATTTCATGTTTTTCTCTATTACCGAATTAGGGATTTTGATACATGCTTCTCCCGAGGGTAGAGTAAAACCAGTACCCTTTCTCTTCAGTTGCTTTGATTGTCCTTTGACAAGATCAACCCACGAGTCCTGGACAACAGGGGTGGATCTAGGGTTTGCTTCTGTTATTGTCGGTTTAGCGGCATTTGTAGAGGCTGATGGCAGATGGGAAGTAACCTCGGCGTTAACCGGTGCATCTGGCTTTGAAGACGGCTCTGATGAAGCTGAAACAGCAAAGTTTTCAGGGACGACAATAGGAGAGGGATCTGAGGATGTCGAAGAAACCTTCAGATCTGGGACATTCTTGGCCAAGTCCGTCACTAAGATAGTCAATTGGGCAATTGGGGGAGATTGTGGTGAAGTATTCGACGGAATCGACTCATCCACCATCAGAGGGCCATCGGCAGGGGGCGTGGAAGGACAAATGGGGGAGGCAGAAGACGAGGGCGAGCCAGAGCTCGAGGACGAAGAACCTGGTTTGAGTTACTTTTTCTTCCCCATGAAGAGGGGAGGGCCTGAAAGAGGGCCGGGAAACGGCGTCGACCGCCGCGAGAGGCGCCGGCGGACTGAGGAAAACGAATTCACTTTATCGCCCTTTTTGGGAGAGAAAGAGGAGAGGAAAACTGAGTTCCAAGACTTGGAAAAGTTCTAAGATCTTATTTTCTACTTTAAGTTACATGGCAATTGTACGTAGGCTTTGTAAACCATGGCTGAAAATAAGTGGGAGCAATATAATTACCCTAATTTATATACATATTATTTATTGCAAGAACAAGTATATTTAAGAATTATTGTTTTAGGGTTCTCTATACAATACAATCCTTTACTTATTTTTTTTAATATATACTATTGGCTCTAATTTATATTGGTTTGGTTGTTTTATGCGCACCATTTTTGTTTTTATAAACAAGATACAAAAGAAAGTACGTAGCGTTGTGTATGTTGTTTTTTAAGTCAAAATTGTATGCCCTGTTCAACAAAAGAAGTGGTCCAAAGTAAACCGAAAAAATTTTAGTCTTCTTAATAGTTATTCAGAAAAAATGTTAGTCCTTCATCTACTTTTTTTTTACCACAAATTATCTCCAACTTCTTTTTGGGACCACTACTATAAATTTTTTTATCTTTTTGTTTTCATTTTTTCTCTTTTATCTTTCATCTCTTCTAACCCTTGTTTTTTTATATTTTTATTCTCTATTTTCTCTCTCATCTCTTCTAACCACCATGTTTCTTTTTCTTCTCTCTTCCCTTTTTTCTTCTCTTCTATTTTAGTTTAGAGTATAGTAAATAGTTGTATACAATAAAAAACTATATAAGATGTATAACTATTTATAAGCATTGTTCAATATACTCACTATTTTGACATATAATCAACGGTTTATTCAAAATTAATAATTATGTAGCTTTGCATAATTTATATTTATAAATACACAAAATACATGATATATAATTAATTATATATACCAAATTGTTAATTATACGTAATTATATATATATATATATACATTCCAATTAGATAATTAAAGATAATATATATATATATATATATATATTAATTATATATATCAAATTGTGTAGAGTTCTAGATGCGAAAATTTGTTCATTATGCATAACTACTTTCAAGTATACCGTAGAATTGTTTTCAAAATCATAATCAATATTAGTAGCCACAACTTCTTCTAAATTTGAACTTCTAGCATTTTTTATTTTTATTTGGATAGTCTAGTAGGCTATTAACATATTCTATTGCGAGATCCAAAAGTACTAATCATAATTTCAAAATCATTTTCACAAGTTGATTCATCTAAATTTTTTAATATAACATATTTGAAGAATAATTTTCAAAAAAATATGAGTTTTCTACAAATTAAATAATTGTTAATTTATCAATTAATTAATATTTATAAAACAAGAAAAACTCAAGAGTCCCAAAATATGAATTTATATAGATTTTAGAAAAAATTGTTTTGATAAAGTTACCGCCTAACCGAGGCTTTAGTGTTTTATATGGGCCGTGGCCCATTACAAACCAAACCATCTCATATACAAAAATGGGTAGTGTTTTTCTTTTTTGGTTCAAATTTCAAAACATCCAGAAGTAAAAAATGAACCACCGAAACCGAAACTTGTAGATTGGCCAGAGAAGGTGAGAATCATCGGATCATTTCGCATCGAGCGAGGCTAGGATGCAATGTGAGCCGAGGCCATCCAGAGTTGTAGAATTGCAGAAGCTAAAGCACCATTTGAATCTCTATAGCTGGACGCACGATTTCGGATGGTTAGAGTGATGATTGATTCGGGCGGATCGGAAGTTGCGACGGTACAGGCGAGGGTTTTCTTTCAGTTCAGATCATGTAAATAGTGCATTCCATTGCGAGTCCCGACAGAGATTGCATTTGTCTGATTCCATGACCGATTAGGAGTAATGTGACAACGGGCTCCTACTCTTCTCCAAATTGACCAATCTAATAGTAGGTGGTCACGAGTCTCTAGGGTTGTGTTGCAGATAAGGCAGTTTGGGTCAGTTAGTAGACCCCAATTAACGATTCGAGCTCTTGTGGGTACCTTTGTCCAAGGTACGAGAGGGCGATGATCCTTTAGACTTTAGAATTGTATTGACTTGGCTGGCTAGTAGAGTAGTTGCAGCTTGTCTTGACTCTTGTTGTTCATCTCCATATTCAGTAAGACAAATGTTAGATAGATAAGCTTGTAACTGAACCTGATTATCTGATATTGCTGGTAGGACAAACCAATTTCCAATCTAAAAGAGGCACCAGTATTGAAGATTTGAGCATTATTACTTTTAGCAAGAAGAAGCTGAACTTGGCTATGAGATTGATTATTTAGCAAGGTAAAAAAACTAGATTTCATCAGATTCTATCCTCCCATCTACTGGTTAAACGCTAATGTAGTTGTAATTGTCTGAAAGAAAAACAATACGTTGTCTTGATATATTAAAGTTGGCAGTCTGTAAACATTTTCAGGTACATTGAGGAAGGGGGGCGCAAGCGTTGGGTACCTCGAAGAGGGAAAACTCCTTTAGATCCCAATGCTTCTGGGTTTATATACTCAAACCCTATTGAAACATCCTTCAAACAGAGATTTCTTGAAAATTGAAAAATTCACCATAGGAAGCTCTTGAGAACCTTACCAAGTGAAGGTCTTCCAGTTCTACGAGATGCATCAGAATCTGATTACATGAGAGTGGTGGAGAGATTACGGAACATAATAAAAGGCCCTGCACAGAATCTTTTGAAGCCGAAAGCAGCAAGCAAGATGGTTGTATCGGAGTTAAAGGAAGAACTCGAAGCTCAGGGTTTGCCAATTGATGGAACGAGAAATGTTCTTTACCAACGTGTCCAAAAAGCAAGGAGAATAAACAAATCTCGAGGTCGACCTCTCTGGGTTCCTCCAATTGAAGAAGAAGAGGAGGAGGTAAATTTATGCTCCTTTCTTTCAATCGGGGAAACATGTATCTTGTACTTGACACATGTAGTAAATTATATTTTTGATGTAGGTCGATGAAGAAGTAGACGAATTAATATGTTGAATCAAGCTACATGGAGTTCTGGAAACGCCGGTTTCTTGGAGAAGGCTTGATTGAAACATAACCTGAATCCAAGGAAACAGCTTGAAGATGTTGCAAAACGAGCTGATGATGATGAGGATGATGGTGAGGAGGAGAGGAACAGGAAGGGGATGAGGATGATGATGAAAATGAAGAGGAAGAAGAAGTGGTGGTTGCAGAAACTGAAGGAGAGGACTTAGTGAAGAATAAAGCAGCTGAAGCTAAGAATCAGATGAGGCAAACAGAAGAGAGAAACGCGGAAAGAGGGCGTCTCGTATGACACTCGAGGTATGAATGTATAACTAACCTATTATATGTTTACGATTTAATTCGTAACATGTTCATGAGTTTGATAGTTTAATCATGTTTTCACAATGGCGATTCCCTCCATCAGGATGATGCAGATGAGGATTGGTTCCCTGAGGACCCATTCGAAGCATTCAAAGAAATGAGGGAAAGAAAGGCGTTTGACGTGTCTGACATGTTTACATAGCAGACGTTTTGGGTTGGACATGGAAGAAAGATTTTAAGAACAAAACTCCAAGGACATGGTCACAAGAATAGGTGATTGAATTGGGTGGCATTCCACCGATTGGCGATTGTGCGGTGATACTAGGAGCTGCTGTAAGAGCTCCCATGCCTTCAGCCTTTTTGAAGATCTTGCTTACGACACACAGTCTTGGCAGGTTAATTCAGTTACAACAACTCTTTGGGTTTAGTTAACTACATAAGCTAGCCTAAGCCACTCAAAATGATTAAACTTTGACTATAAACAAACAAATATCATCAACTATTGCAGCCCATTGTA
This sequence comes from Kernera saxatilis, assembly GCA_900406395.1. Lineage (NCBI taxonomy): Eukaryota > Viridiplantae > Streptophyta > Magnoliopsida > Brassicales > Brassicaceae > Kernera > Kernera saxatilis. Next base: position 13,087 of record OVAY01001586.1, on the reverse strand, counting down.
CGAGGAGATCATCACATTGTGCTTGGACCTTGGAGACCACAGGGATCACTGTCCCTGACCAAACCCTTGACAAGGTCATATCTGCTAGACAGTCCAATGAGAATCCCGGTCTGAGCCTGAAGAGCCAGCAAGTAAGCTCTTAGTATCTCGTACTTGCTACTGTGAAGCTCTGTATAAGAAACTGATTTAGCAAGAAGCAGGTGAATCTATCTTAGCTATGAAAGTTTTGTTCATCCTCGGCAAAAGAAATCCATACTTAAAACAGAGTTGCAGTATGACAGAGTTGGCTTAATTCTTCGCACGATTCTTCTTGCTCGCTTTGTTAAGAGTTGGATTTAGAGTTTCTGATAGCAGCTAAAATATACAAAAGAAGAAATGCATATTTTTTCCAATAATTTTGGTTTCTTGGACACATAAACTAAATCCTTTGTAAACTGAAAAAACTTCAAGTTAGTACTTAAAACACGGGGGTCAAAACTTGCTCCAGAGCCAAAGAAAAGTAGCCTTTCCTCTCAAGCTGCATCACATCGCCGCGCAAAACCTCCTTTCTCTTCTTCTTTTTCTAAGTTGCTCTGTTTTTTCCTTTTGCCTCCTGCAAGGTTGCTTGATTGCGGCCACCGTCGAAACCCATGGCCATTCAATCAATTTAACCGCAGAGGTACAGAGTGTATCGGATAAAAGAGTGCAATACATGTTTCCAGTCGACAGTTAATGTTCATAATTTGTGTCAACAGTTGTTGCTTAGCAGATGATTAGACATTAGCAATGTTATTCCACAAAACACTAGAAAAAGGAAAGTCACAATGCAGAAAGAAGACTTGGGTCAATAGCCAATAAACATCCTCAGCTATTTATTTAAAGCACTTAGTGGAAATTAAAACCTTAAGACAACCAAACACACAACTCCATCATCATCGTCAGCATCTCAGACGGTTTCTCCTGCAGAAACACCACTAGCCTTTGCTTGCTTCTCCTTGTAGTCTTTGACAGCGGACTTGATAGCGTCCTCTGCAAGCATACTGCAATGCAGCTTGACGGGTGGCAAGCGAAGATGCTTTGCGATTTCCCTGGAAAATTACAGCAAAGTATTATACAGAGAATTCCAAAAACAATTGACTCATCCTCAAAATTTTCAACCTAACTAACAAGATATCATATCACTAGACTAAAATCTAAGAGCTGAAACAGAGTTAGAGATAACAACTTGAGGTAGATCTTGAGGCAGATATAACCAAAAAAGGCACTTACGCGTTCTTAATGGTCAAAACTTCGTCTAGTGCTTTGCCCTTGATCCATTCAGAGGCTGGAAAACAATAAATTAATCCCCCGAAAGAGCACAAACTTTCCACGGAAGTGATTCATACAGCAAATAGAAATTTAGGGGAAAGAAATTCGGATCATGAGCTTCCCAATGAATCGATCAAATTTAAAAAAAAAAAAAAAACACACAAGACATATATATACCGACGGAAGAAGAGGCAATAGCCGAGCCACAGCCAAAGGTCTTGAATCGAGTATCAGTGATTTTACCGGAACCATCGACCTTAATCTGGAGGCTCATCAGGTCGCCGCAGGAAGGGGATCCGACCAAACCTGTGCCAACGTTAGGGTCATCCTTGTTGAACGATCCAACGTTCCGAGGGTTTTCAAAGTGGTCTATCACATTCTCGTGGTACCATCGAGAATTCCGTAGCCCTAGACAAGCCAGAGGAGACGCCGTCGAATTCCGTAGCCCTAGACAAACCCTTTTCGCACTTGGCCTTAGCATCATTCTCTCTCCTTCAAGGGTTTTTTTTCTTCCTTATGTTAGAATCGTATATATGCAATCTCGTGGAGGGAACACGTGGACGGTGAGAGATATTAAAATAAGGTATGGAAACCAAAATTATTGGACTCCTACCTAAAGGACTTGAATGGAAAACGAGCAAAAGACGTTTCATCCACGGAAGTGGGTCATCCATATAAAATGTTACCATTCAAACAAAACTAGTTTTAACAAATGTTTACAAAAAAAAAAAAGGATCTTGGGTGTATGACGCGAGATGGGCGTTTTAGTGAGCGGATCAATTATTGTAGATCTGGGTTTTTGGATATTCGGTTCGGTTTCGGGTAGACCCCGATCGGTTACGGATCTATCGGGTAGAGGGGTTTTGGACCCATTTGGGTACCGAAATAGTTTCGGTTCGGTTCTAATCGGTTTTGGGTCGGTTCGGGTCTCAAATTTTAGAACTGGATTTTACCCGAAAAAATTTGGGTTCGGTTCGGTTCGGATATTTACTACCTGATATATCTAAAATATACCTGAAAATCCATAAATATATCATAAATATCCAAAAATATACCAAAAAATCCGAAAAAATAAGAAAAAATATTCAAAATATCAAAATATATTCGAAAATCCTATAAAACTTACAAAAATATATTTAAAATACCAAAAAAATATACTCGTAATAACAAAAAAAATCACTACATTTAATATTTTCGGATAATTCGGGTACCCGTTCGGATATCGGTTCGGTTCGGATATTATCCGATACCCACGATCCCCAAAGATATTACCTATCGGATAAAATCACCTATATCCGAAACCAAACCAAACAGGGTATTTCGGGTCGGTTCCGGTTCGGGTTTTCGGTTCCGGATAAAAAACCCAAGCCTAAATTATTGTAGTTGACATTTTTTAAAAACTGCATAGGTTAATATCATCTTATATTCAAAAATAACAATATTTAAATATAATAATTATGATAGATTATTTATGTTGATATGATAAATAAATATTTTTACACCAAATAAAAATATTATTGCATGCTAAAAAGGATAAAAATGCAATTTTAAATTTAATATCATTAGTAACATGTATATTTTTCTATAAATGTTCTATCAAATATGTATAATAAATTGCAGAATTTTAATTTTTTTTTATACTTGTAAACACAAGAATTTAAATACAAGTATTATTTTCTTATATGAACAATGCTAATTTTTGTAAGCTATAGTGATATATAATATCAAATTAAGGACACAAAATATAAATAGTAATATTTTTATGTGTTTATAAATTATCAATTTTAGTTTAATGTTATAAATTAAACTTTCTAAAATTAAATAAATTTGTAACTATTTTTAGTTATACAATTATTTAGAAGAAACTATATTCAATGATTAAAATTTTTAATTTTGATTTTATTTTTAAAATATTTTATAATGTATTCATAATTATACTATTGTGATTTTTATTGTAGTTTTGATTTTTTTAAATTAAAATTTATATTTAGAATATTTTTAGTTTTTTTTAATTAATTATTTGATCAATACTATTTGCTACGCTTTTACCATTCAAATATATATACATTTTAAATTGTTAGGTCCGTTTGATCCATACTTATTCCGCCAAATCTGCTTGATCCGCACTTGTTCTGTCACATCCGCTTGATCCGCTACTTTTTCCATTCATATATGTTAACTCATTGTTTTTTTTCTAACACTGAAAAAATTCGATTGCAATACTCAAAGAGTTTGGGAATACAAAAACAGAGTACCAATAGGTACCCAAGTAAAAAGCTCAGCCAAAAGGTAGTAAATGAGCGCCCACCCAAAAGGGAAAAACAGAGATTACAGGTTAACAAGCACCAGTCTCTTCAGTCCTAGCTTCGGAGGTGATGAGGTTATGGAGCCAAGAAGGGCCCTCCTGAGCAATGAAGGACTGGTAACGATGATCTTTTGTGACACTTCTCGTGATTTGACCTGCAACCTTATTTTGTATTTCAAAGATGTATTCCACCTGCCATTCCTCAAAGGTGGACAAATGGTTTATGATGTCGGCAATAAGGTTGCAGAACAGAGGACATAGACAAGGATTGAACAGAGCCTCAATTGTTTGTCGGTATGAAGATTCAAAGATAAACCGACCTTGGGAAATGGTACAAAGGCTCTCCACTGCCCATAAGATACTCAAAAGAGCTGCTTCAAATTCCGATGATATCTTCGAGTAAGAACGTTTGCTGTGAAGTGTCGCCTTTCCAAAATGGTCCCTAACAATCCAAAACGCACCACAGTTTCGCCTCAAATTCATCCAAGAGAGACCAATGTTGCACTTACAAAAACCAGGCGGTGGACAAGCCCATGTGGAGATTACCCTCAAATTAGAGACGGCGGTGGAGGATGGTTGCAACTCTGCTTTATTGATGTTAACTCTGCTTTATTGATGTTAACAATATATACTCCATCTGTTTTATTCTAATTTTTGTGAAAACATTCATTAGACGGATTATAAATTCGGATAGTGACATAGTTTTGATACTAACATAAACCACTAGGCTACATGTTTTGACAGGATAGTTGTTTTGTTTTTACCGAGGAGAGAATAAGGAATATGATCTAATATTAGATTTTTTTTGTTTGTGAAGGTTCATGAAAATTTATTAAAAACTTAGTTTTATTTCAAAATCACTTATTAATTAATAACATCAAATTTTGATTTGTATTTAAAAAATACTAATATTGGAATCTGAATTTTATGTTTTTAGCTACGGAATGGGTCAAAGACAAAACAATGGACGAAGTCCTCACCATTAAGAACACGTACGTGACGGATTAGGATTTTGTTTTCTTCTAATGTTACAATCAATCAGTCATATTGCCCTTAACAGTGGCAATTTCTATAAACATTAATAATAATACTTTTGTGTGGTTATTAATTTTGCAGTAAAATAGCAAACAAAATAGCAAAGCATCTCTCTTTGCCACATGTGAAACTAAATTGTAGTATGCTTGCAGAAGACGCTATCAAGGCAGCAGTAAAAGACAATATGGTAAAGTGTGCACAAACATTAAAAAGTTATGAAGGATGTTGTATATAGATTTTGGTTTTAAGTAAGATATATACAATGATTGATATATGTATAACATTTGTATTTATTTTGATGAGCCATAAATCATTTTAAATGTAGATATTTCTATATTTATCTTCTTCAACTTTCTTCTTTTATTTTCTAAGACAGTACAATATCTACATTAATTACAAGCAAAATCTAGCAAAGAATAACTAAAACATTCCAAAAAATAATATAACCAGCGATCAATAAATACTACATTATTTAGCAATTTTTTTTTCAAAAACTACATTCGCCATTGTTTTCAAAACATTGTTAGTTATTTCATTGTTGCGTTTCAAAATTTTTTACCATGTGTCAATGAATATACAAAGATAATTTACGAAATCGTAACGAATGATTTCATTCCGAGGTATGGCAGTAAATATATAACAAAACTTGTTCAAAATCTAAGTCGTAAATATTATAGGTATTAACATTTTCAACTATACTTCTTCCAATATTTTATTCATTGTCCTTTTCATATATTAAGTTAACGTGTAAAATTTCTTTAAATCCACATTCAAAATTACTACATATTATTTTATTTTTTATTAAGTTGGTTGCAGCATGGCTAATGTATTTATTTTACTAAATAACATTTCAATTTTGAATTTAACATTAAAAAAAAACTTGAGCTTTTATTAGTGTTAATTTTTCACTTCAGGTATTTTAAGTTAACTATCTTTGAGTAAGTGCAATAGATATACACAAGTTAAAAATTAGGTGACACATTCTAACAATTTTTTCAACAGTGATTTTACCAAAAAAATTCCAATTTACCCTTTCTCTGCTCTCTGACTTCATCTCTTTTCTCTTCCTTCATATAATCTCTCTCATCTTTCTCCGACAAAACATAATTACAACAAATTGTGCATTTTTTATAGTTCATCCATAACTTGAATAACATCGATGAAATCTGCGGAGCTCCGGCGAATGATACACACATCTCCAGGTTCGTATTCGACAACTCCGCCAAGATCTATACCACAAAGAACAAAATTGGTAACGAGAACGACAACACCATTCGTACGATTTTCTAGTGAACTAGAAGTTGCAGAGATATCAGCGAAGTTCTCATATTTTGGCAGCCGTTTTCTATCGCACAATCCCTCTGACGGCGAAGAAGAAAAATCGGCATCACCAGAATTCTTCAACGCGTTCGAATTTATCTTGTCGATGTCATCGGTATTCGAGCTACCGAGTTTAATTGAGCGCAAAAAGAAGTTGAGATCTATGTTTACATCACGGTGGTCTGTGTCGGAGGTAATGGAGAAGAAATTTGAAAGAGATGAATATGTAGGTGAAGAAGATGTAAGATTTCGAGGTGAATAACAAAATAGTTAGTGGGTTACATGAATCATTAACTCGGTAGTGTTATCGTTGTCGGTATAAATCTATAAAACTTGCTATTATCATTGTTATCATATTACCTTTGCCATTATTAGTGATGAATATTATGTGTAAAGTACACATTAATTTAAATAAAATATGTCTATTTATTATCTTATAACATTAATACAATATTATTCAGATATTTATAATGTTAGCACGTCGTTATAAGTACCGTATAATTGGATTAACACGATAAATATAAACTTATCATAATAATATATTAATTAGCATGTTAACCATATTTTTATCTAATGAAAACATAGATAGTTTTATGATCTATGATGGTGAATTGTGTCTTGGAATTTATTATCTTATCGTATTAATACAAATTATCTAGATGTTTATTATATTAGCATGTTATAAATGTTGGATATTATTGCTAGTATGGTACAAGCATTGGATATTATTGTTAGCACGTTAGTGTATTATATGATAATTAAATTAACACGATAAACATAAATTTATGTTGATAACAAAATAATTAGCATGTTAACCAAATAGTTATCTATTAAAAACTATATACGATTTTACAATTTTCAGTAGTGAATAGTATTTTTCGAATTTTCATAAATATTGTTGATGCCGGATGAACAATATCGCCAAGCATACTAATGTGAGAAATAGAATTTTCAAAACAATGACATTTTCAGTAATAATGTTAAATTACAAAGATATATATGGTTTATACAAAAATTATCTTTGTTACTTTCTTACATTTTAAATTATCAATGCTATAAAATTAATCAATTGGTCGATTATGTATATTGACTTAATTTATCCATTATCTTTTTAAAAAGTTTCTTTAACAATTTAAAACAGATATTTAAAATATTATTTTTTTACACCAGGTTAAGATAACATCCGCTTATAACCCTAGAATTTCACAAGAAGCTCGATAGAGATAGAAACAATGATGTTAAGGCAAACTGCGAAAAGGGCTCTTTTAGGCCATTCTTCAAGAAACTCTATACCGTTCGCTGTCGCTTCTTCTAGATTGTACCATCCGAATGTGATCGACCATTATGATAATCCCCAAAACGTTGGATCGTTCGATATCAATGATCCTAACGTTGGCACGGGATTTGTCGGAGCTCCTTCATGTGGAGATCTAATGAAGCTTCAAGTTATGTTCGACAGCTCCGGCCAAATCGTCGATGCTCGTTTCAAAACCTTTGGTTGTGGCCCCGCCATCGCAGCTTCCTCCGTCGGTATATAAGTTTGATCTTGATCGAAGATTCTTAGTCAGTTTTGCCCTTCAAATTTCGTCAATAGGGCCTGTTTTCAATCGATAGATTTGTTAAGTTTCGTATCTGAATTTATAATTATAGGTATTGCTTTGGGATGATATTTATACACCCATTAATTAAAACGTTATGGAAGAGATTTCTACTTATTTCTCAAAGGTTTGTTTCATTTCCAAATTAATAGCTTGTGATGATATATCTAGTCGGTTTGTAAATTATTGTATGGTTTTGTGTAAACAACTTTGAGCTATATATCATTTAAAATGTTGATTTTCATAGTTAATTAGTTCTTCTTTTTATGTTCGTTAATTTTACTCTCTTTTTTTCAACTACTAAATGGGTCAAGGGCAAATCCATGGAGGAAGTTTTGACCATAAAGAACTCGTAAGTGCCGTTTTTTTAATTAAAAATCATTCTAGTGATTATGATGAGATTAGTGTGGTTTCAATAGATTTCAATCTTTTTAATAAAGATATTGATATGTTTGGTTTTGGAAAATCCTCAATGTGGTAAAACTTTGCAGACAAATCATAAAGCATTTATGTTTGTCACCATTAAAGCTACATTGCAGTATGCTTGCAGAAGACGGTATCAAAACAACGGTTCAAAACTACAAAGAGAAGCAAGCCGAGGCTAATGGAGAAACCTTCGAGGGATGAAGTTGAAGAAGAGTTTCTAGGAATGTTAATGTTTGGTTGTTTTAATTAGTTTTGTGTTTTACTTGTTAAGTATTTTTAATGTAAACATCTGACGGTTTTTAGTTTGGCTATTCACTCAACTGAGAATTGCTCTTAATTTTTCTTCCTTAGTTAGTACTTAAACATATTTAAAGCATGATACTAGTTTTATTTCATTATTAATTAATACTAGGTGATCGGCCCGCACACATGTGCGGACTTGAGGATATTACGTAAATACTTATTGTATGTCTTATTAATATAAAGTGTGGCTAAATATATGGATGATGATTACTTTAGACATGGGAGTCATATATTGTACATATGAAAATATAATTTAATATGATCCTAATGGCGAATATATTAATCGATAAATTAACAGAACATCAAATAATATCAAGCATGTAGTAGATAAAAATAAAAGAAGTTCATATGCTGATCATGAAAGAACGAAATGTATAATATCGTAAATGAAATAAAAAACGTAAATTATTGTGTTATATTCCGAGCAACCCTGATTCCGAATTTCATTCTAATCCTGTAGAAAAAAATCAATTAAACTATTAGATCGGATTTCGGCTATATCACGAACTACTCATGCAATAATAGATCAGACGATAATTAATCAGAACTACCCATTCAATAATGTATAACCTACATTATTTTGAACGACTGAACTTCGGCTATATCAGGGTTGAAATGTATCTGAGAGCAACATCTTATATTAGTAATTTCTCTACAAACACCTACAATATCAGAATTTTATGGTAAGATATAAATATTTACAATGAAACTCACGGCCGATGATGAATGAATGATTAATGTGATCCATATTTACAATGACCTTCGTGTACATCAATCTTCTAGAAATGTAGCACACAAATAAAATCATCATAAGTTGAGACCCAAACGTTTTCAATAATATATGTGAGATCTCCATGTGCAACACAATTAAGTTCATTTAGGCTGTAAAATATAAGCAAACGATATAGTAAGAAAACTATATGTAATAGTTAGATATTAAATATCAAAATTCAGCATATCGATAAGAAATAAACTTTATATCCTTGATCGTAAAATGTATAACCCTGTCATTATTTTCGCTGAATTCGATATCTCCAATGAGAACCAAAGCGCCATATAGATCTAATGAATGGAATATAGGATGATTAGTCGGTTTATAATGTGCTGGCTATGATAGTTCACTTATGTAAAACAAAAGTTAATACTATTTTACTACTTATATATATAACCTAATCAAAACTTACCAAAAGAGAAATTAGGATGAATTAAACCTTTGCTAACATTATCATAGTTAGCAAATGAATAATAATCCTCATGTTTTAATGGGAGGACTTTACGGATGAAAGTATCCTCATTGATGATAATATGGTATTTGTTCTGAGTGATCCTTGTGATTCCATTAGAATGAATGACTTTGAAATTAGATATCATCACCCGTGAATTTTGATTGGGAATATAACTCTACATACAATGTGGCCCATTCTTCATAGTCGCTTGTATTTTGTATCCCTATTCACATAGAAAATATATACGAATAAGAAATCAGTGTAGTCAGAAAATTATCGATATTAGACATGGGGTAAGCAAAATGAATAAACAAAACCCGTGCTTACTTTAGTGTCCATCAAAATCAATTCAACAGTGAAACCAGATCTTCCATTTGGTTGATTCCAAATTTGGAATACTTTTACCTGTATTTCAAATCTACTGCGTCAATGGTTCAACTGATTTAGAAGTACTGGAGCAACTATTTTGTATACAAAATTTAGGTAATTAACTGTGTACTTTATATATTCTGTAAAATCGTATAAGATGACATATAAATATCCAATAAATATTTTTGAGTTGATATAAAAATATACTTATTAGGCCCCTTCTTCCCTTCCACCCGCCTAAAGTAAATATATATATGTGAACTAACTGAGTTGATTCTGCATGCGAATATATTTAAAAGATTTGATAATATTACATAATCTTTGTCATTAGATTTTGATTGACGTATTATTTCCAGTAGTTTCAAACTGATATTATATAATTGACATATTCGATTCAGATTGTGGCAATGATATTTTGATAAGATGCATCCTAATTGATATTGGATATAGAGTGATGGGAAAGACTAAATATGATAAATCAATTCAGCTATTGTATTAACTCAAATAAAAAATAGTATAATCAGTATCAATTTAGTATTTAGAAGTACTGGATCAGCCATTTTATATACAAAAATTAGGTAATTAACTGAGTACTTATATATATTCTGTATAATCGTATAAGACAACATATAAATATCTAATAAATATTGTTGAGTTGATATAAAAGATACTTAAAGTAAAAATATATATGTGAACTAACTGAGTTGATTCTGCATGCGTATATATTTAAAAGATTTGATAATATTACATAATCGTAGTCGTTAGATTTTGATTGACAAAATATTTTCAGTAGTTTCAAACTGATATTATATACTTGTCATATTCGAATCAGATTGTAGCAAGGATATTTTGATAAGATGCATCCTAATTGATATTTGATATAAAGTGATGGAACGACTAAATATGATAAATCAATTAAGTTATTGTATAACCTAAATAAAAATTTTCTAATCAATATCGATTAACTAAACGTTAAATAGAATTAGTTAAGATTTCATAAATATTTACGAAATAAATTGTACTTTAAGATTCAGCTTGCGGATAAATTATGAATCATTTATATATTCATAAAGGTAAATAATTTATTAGGTCTATGATCGAAACAAATATACCGGGTTAATAAAAATATAGAGAGATGTATTATTACCAAAAATAAATATTAGTATAATATATATAGATTTAGTAAATATTAAATATAATTAGGTGTAAGATATCTTAAATATTTACGAAATAAATTGTACTTTTAGAATCATGTGGCATATAAATTATGAGTGGTTAATATATTTTTAAAAGTAAATAATTTATTAGGTCTATGATTGAGACGAATATACCTGGAGAAGCAAATAATTATACTTCTATAGCCATACATATATGGATGTTTTTTTATATTATTTTGTGTTCCAAAAATTAGACAATTTACGTCAATTAATATTTTATAATCAATTTTTGTTAGATTTTTTTTTCAAGAAATATCATGATATTATTGAGAAAAAAAAATACAACAATTAGAGTATTAATCTTATTTTAAAAAAGTAAAGTCAAATTTAAAATAATAACAAAAAGTCTATGGAAATAAATAAATGATAATCACTCCACATTGCTGTCTTTGTGATAAACTGCTGCACGAATCTTCTTATTGGGTAACCTGAGAATAAACCTTAGTATTAGATATATTCAATACTATAATGTTAGACAAAACTATAGATATATTGAATGTAGGTTTCAATTAATAAATAACCCTACAATGGCCGTGAGTATTATATATATTCAATACTATAATATTATTATAAAATGGGCGTAAGATTTAGATATATTTGATACTAGAGAACATCCGCATATAACCCTAGAATTTCACAAGAAGCTCGATAGAGATAGAAACAATGATGTTAAGGCAAACTGCGAAAAGGGCTATTTTAGGCCTTTCTTCAAGAAACTCTACACCGTTCGCTGTCGCTTCTTCTATATTGTACCATCTGAATGTGATCGACCATTATGATAATCCCCGAAACGTTGGATCGTTCGATATCAATGATCCTAACTTTGGCACGAGATTGGTCGGAGCTCCTTCATGTGGAGATCTAATGAAGCTTCAAGTTATGTTCGACGGCTCCGATCAAATCGTCGATGCTCGTTTCAAAACCTTTGGTTGTGGCTCCGCCATTGCAGCTTCCTCCGTCGGTATATAAGTTTGATCTTGATCGGAGATTCTTAGTCGGTTTTGCTCTTCAAATTTTGTCATTAGGGCCTGTTTTCAATCGATAGATTTGTTAAGTTTCGTATCTGAATTTATAATTATAGGTATTTCTTTGGGATGTTATTGACACACCCATGAATTAAAACGTTATTGAAGAGATTTCTATTTATTGCTCAAATGTTTGTTTCATTTCCATTGAAATAGCTTGTGATAATATATCTAGTCTGTTTGTAAATTATTGTCTTGTTTTGTGTAAACAACTTTGAGCTATATATCATTTAAAATATTGATTTTCATAGTTAATTAGTTTTTCTTTTATGCTCCTTAACTTCACTCTCTTTTTTTCAGCTACTGAATGGATCAAGGGCAAATCCATGGAGGAAGTTTTGACCATAAAGAACTCGTAAGTGCCGTTTTTAAAAATTGAAATTCAGTCTAGTGATTATGATGATATTAATGTGGTTTCAATAGACTTCAATTTTGTTGATAAAGATATTGATAGGTTTGGTTTTAGAAAATCCTCAATATGGTAAAACTTTGCAGGCAAATCGTAAATCATCTATGTTTGCCACCAGTAAAGTTACATTGCAGTATGCTTGCAGAAAATGCTATTAAAACAGCGGTTCAAAACTACAAAGAGAAGCAAGCCGAGGCTAATGGAGAAACCCTCGAGGGATGAAGTTGTAGAAGAGTTTATAGGAATAGTAACGTTTGGTTGTTTTAATTAGTTTTATGTTTTACTAGCTAAATACTTTTAATTTAAACATCTGACGGTGTTTAGTTTGGCTAATTCACTCAACTGATAATCAATACAATAAAAATGTAAGTGTGTCTCTTCAGCTTTGACACATCAGCCATTTTGTGTTAGGAGAAGTTGACTCATTAACAAAAATTCAATTTTTTAAAAACCAATCAAAACATTTTATTCAATACAATTTATTTTACACATCATCATTTTTTTAAACAAATTTAAAGTTAATACATGTGGATAAAATAGTCAATGCAGAGATTCCTTTTACTCTTC